>VVHJ01001069.1:0-17800 GCA_015107715.1 Tylochromis polylepis
TACGCTACCAACAGGCTCCCAGGGCTGACAATAACACTGGATGTGATCCTAAATGGGAGTCGAGGCTTCGGTAACAACATTAAGTACACATGCACAAACTTGCCCACCTGACTCCAGATAAGTTTCCTTTCTCTGCCATGTTACTGTCATGACCAACCATAATGCCTTTCAAGCTTATCTGCTTCCACTCTCTACATTTGAAGGAGGACACATCATCATGCAAATGCACCTGCTGAGACTTACACCCCCGTTCATCCCCGCTTAATGTTACATCGTGGGCCCGTCTGATTAGTTGCCTTCTGTGTGAAAACTACAATAGAATGAAGACGTGTGAAGTGTTGTAAAGTGGCTCTATGCATTGTTTCTACATACAACAGTTGCACAGGGTGGGGTCAGGAATCCACCTGCTGTGCTGCTAAAGCCTTAAATCTTTGATAAGGCAGTGATGAGCAGAGGGATTTCTCAGTTAAACATTCATGCAGCAACAGTAGACGCCGCTCATGCCAAGGATTATACATAATTACACATAGATTATAAAAGAACAATACCTAAATGGTGTTCATTTTGTTTGCTACAAGTTATTTTTGTGTCGGTGTGAAACGATATGGTGAAACCATGACAGACTGGCATCTTTCTAAAACACAACAAATGTCATCTTAGTATTGTAAATATGTAAGTTAACTTCATATTCTATATTGCTCAGGCTTTCCTAATTTTAAATTAATAATAAAGTGTCTAGGATGAAAAGATCAAACTATAAATGACTTTCTCACCCTGACATTTCCATCCTTTTCTCTTTGCCCAAAGGTGTGATTCTGCCGGCGGAAGGGTCGGCACCCTCCTGAGCAGGACCTCACTCTCTCACTTCACAGCCAGGAAAGGATGGACTGAGGTCCCCTGCACCCGCCTCGATAAAGGAACAACCTTCCTGCCACCCTCGCTCCGCACCCGTTCTGTGCCCATCATCCCTTCGCTCCAAGCGTGTGACCTTGAGGCCGGCCACGCGTTCACGAGTGACCGAAACCAAGCGGGGCTCTTCAAGTGGCACCCCGTGCTGGCTGGAAAGATGGGGCTGCCCGTTAGCAATCCTCCCTCTCCCCCTGAAAGTGTTATGCTGGCAACCAGTGTCATGCCCAGCAGCGTTAGCCCCCCCGCCGCCGCCACTTCTCTCCTGGGGTTCGAGAAGAATCTCGGCTCTCCGCAAACACCCTGCTCCTTTGAAATTACAGTGGAACTCGCACAGGAGTTAAAACAGAAAAGCCTTTCCAGCCCTATGAAAAGGTCTGGGTCTCACAGTGAGATCCACCACGGTGACACAAACACTCTTGAGACGAAGACAGCACGGGAGTCAGAGGGGAAAAGTGTCCAGTATTCCCCCAGAGTTCTGCACACAGGCAGCGGGACCAGAGGATGGAAGGCAGCAGGCCAAAGAGAAGCCCGGGGACAGTGCCAAGGTCAGACATCTCTTGTGTACGGAGGGGCAAACTTGGCCACCAAAGGACCCATCTGCAGAGGAATTGGAAACACTTATGCCAAGCCTTCTGCGAGCTGATTGGATTAACTCTGTAAAGAGAAGACACTGTTTCCAATAAATGTATACCTTTGCTGGTGGCTCAGTATGGTTAGCAGGTGGGACCATCTGTGTGGCCACATGGACCAATAACAGATGGCCATCAGTTTTTGAAGGAACACGAACAGATTGAATTCCCGAGGGGGGGAAAAAAAATATTGACAAAAAAGACATCAAATTACAGAGGAAAAGAGACAAACAATCACACATTGTGAATAAATGTGACTCAAAAGGAAAACAAAACCATGACTTGAGTGGGAGCTTGACTTAAACAGTGTATTGAAAAAAAATGCCACTATTACAAGGAGCTTCTACTTAGAAACCAAAATAGTGTGTTATCTCTATGTTGTTTCTCTATTGTAAAGAAATGAAATTATATATGTCATATAATATATGTCATATAGACATATATATATTTGACATACAATTGTGACAAAATAAAGACTAAGATAACAGTGTTAATTATGGGCTTTATTCGTCTTAATCCATTTTTGCGACTTAATCGACATTCTGAAATAAATCTGGACAAATATCGAAGTCAAGTCAAATGATTACAAATAACAACAAAGCTGTCAGGCAATGTTTGATGCTGACGTATGTTTGCAATCTGAGCTCTCTGGTCCTTGCAGACAGATTTCAAAAGTATGAGCTCTCTTTACTGCACTTTCTACTGTATGTGAAATTGTAGGTGCAAATAAGCAGGTAGTTGAGAATAGACAGGGTATCACCAGAAAATGCAGGAAGCACCAAAAACAATATTCTTTATAAGTAAAGCAGTGCACAGTGGCTGCTTTACTAAGCCAGCGTGCAGCCTTCTGGTCTCTTGCTGATGGGATTTTGCCAGACTAAAAATGGCAACACTAGCTGTTGTTTTTAAAGTAAGTTTGTAGTTGTTAACTTGGGAGCCCATTTGAATGAACTTATTTAAATATTGCCATTAGATAAGCAGCGACTACAGCTGGGCCCCTGGATAGCATTATGGCACACAAATCTCATTCTTAATCAGCAGATATGGCAAAACAGACTGCCACAGGGCTATCACTAAGTTTTTTGTGAGGGATTATCCATCCTTCACAATAGCAGGGTCAAGTTGGTTTAGGTACTGTATGTTCAGTAATCCGCTTGTCGAATGATGAGATATCAAGCTTTTACTGGGTCCAAGCTCCTGCTTCACTTGTTTAAGCTGTTGGCTTTTTAACATGTTGCAACCCTTTGTTTTATTTAATAGAGGAAAGCCCCTCCTTACAGATGTGTGACACATCTGTATGCAAATTATTTTAAAACTCACAGCGTTCACTACAGTCCTTGGGCTCACTGTGTCCAAGACACCAAATACTTGAATGCTTCAGAAAAGATTTCAGTGTTAGCTTAGGATCACAACTTTGTCATAGCAAGTAATCCAAACCACACAGTAACACAATGATGACCAACCCAATGGATCATCTTGCCCTAACTTTTATCAAGGAAAATTTTAGCCTTCATTCTACATCTTTCCTGTTCATATTACCCATAGCTCTCTAGCCATCACTATATGTCAGCTAGCCCAACTTACTAACCCTCCAAATGTTGCTGCTATTTCGTTTTCCATCTTTGTTTATATTCAAAGTGATAGAAGGACTGTACATTTCAGGATTTTTTTAAAATACTGAAGTCAGAACATTATCGTAAATCACCTTTAGATGAAAACTAGTGAGCTAACTCCTCTTTTTCAAATGTTAAACTTATTATTTTATCATTTTATTGGAGCTGATTTGATTTTGCAAACCATAGGAGCCTTTGGAACCAGAAATGGCATCAAACTTAATAAGTGTATAAGGATTCTGGTTTGGTTCAGTGAAATTCTATTTATGCAGCTCATTGGTTAACAACAAAGGCCTTCTCAATATGATAAAGATGCTTTATTAGTACACAATCCAACAATCATACTTTTAGCAAGCACTTGGCAACTGTGGGGAGGAATAACTACCCCTTAACAGGAAGAGCAAAACACAAAACACAGATAAAAAGAGCATTGGGAGGTAATAAACATGACAAAACACAAACTAAACACTAAACTTCAGAGCACAGCTAAGCTGCTGCTACTGCTCTTGCTAGAACTGCTGAACCATATCAATATTACCACAGGCCATATAACCAAACATCTTCATACCCTATGATGTTGAAATGAAAGAGATCACTGGTGTTATAGGTGGAGCCACAACCACAAAACTTCAAAATATAGAGAGTGGTATAGGAGTATTGGTTGCCGTATCAATATATATATATATATATATATATATAAGTATCAGTGGTGATGAATGGTACCTTTCCCTTTAATTCTGATATTTAGTGTGTTTTTAGATTGGTATTTTTGGTTGTGGATGTGTGTGCATGCAAGTTTTCAACAATGGATCTCCCAAAAAAAGATGTAAATTGAGCCGAAGATAATGGGGAAAGCTTTGGTAATGGAACTATTGTGTATGTGAAGAAAAAGGTGACTCAGATACTGTGAATGATAAAAGTTCTTCAAAGATTTTCCATGTTCTCACTGAGTGCAGAATTATACTCGTTATTCATTATTTCCTATGATAAACCTTACGCCGTATCCATAGGCTATAAGCACAAAAGAAGACCTCCTTCACTGTGATGAATTCTAACAATGGCCATGAGGTTTGTGGATGGAAATGAAGCACGGCAGCATACAAGCTGAACACAATTCTTTATTTATGCCTCATTTACGTCAAATTCACTATATCTCACTTTCCTCCCTTTCAGGTTTGCAATGACTGCTGGCAAGGTAGATTGTACAGCACTTACAAATGGGTATTACTGGGATTTCTTCATCACTTTTTTTTGCAGAATAAAACTATCTTGAGTCTATAAGAAGGCTTTTGTGAAGATTAAAATGAACTTCATTGATCCCTGATGAGAAATAGAGCCAAGACAGCTGCAGAGGAAAGATAAAATTACCATAAACAGAAAATAATTTGCATCCTAAATGCAAATGCATACAGTAAAAGCTGGTAAGACAGAATTCACCATACTTTTCACTGAATTTTCAGATGCTGATGGAGATATTGCATAGGATATTTACCCCCATAGTGATCACAAAAGGTGCACCAGGTGTACGAATACAGTTGTATTTCTTTTCTTTCTTTTTTTTTTTAATGAATAAATAAAGTGAAGAGCACATTAAATGCTGATATTTCCATACAGGGTATAAGTTATAGTGTACATGCTGTTTCCTTCATAGCATGCAAAAGATTATGGACTGACAGTTTCACAGCACTCTAAACATGAAATAAGACTAAGGACCACCAAAGATGGAACACAATTACCTACTAAAATACATCATTCGGATGCACATTTATCCATCAACGTTTCGTGCTTTACCATCAGGAACAAAGTGAAATGTGCAGCAAATAGCGTGAAGCAAATGCAGTATATTAGCCTTACCATCTAAAGTGACAGCTACACTGTACGCAGAGTCATCATTAGGCTAAAATGCAGGCATTGGGTGCACACTGGCACAACCCAAATAATATTGAAGGGAAAACTATCAACCTAAGGGGGTACTTTGCTAGCATGGTTTGGGTACACTTAGACAGAATGGTCACTGCAAATCAATGCAGCATTGTTTTGAGTGATTATATTTATCCTGTGATGAAACATTTTTATCCTAATGGGATAGTCTCTTC
The DNA here is from genome assembly GCA_015107715.1 of Tylochromis polylepis. Classification (NCBI taxonomy): domain Eukaryota; kingdom Metazoa; phylum Chordata; class Actinopteri; order Cichliformes; family Cichlidae; genus Tylochromis; species Tylochromis polylepis. The sequence continues at coordinate 5,248 of VVHJ01001069.1, forward strand.
CAGGAAGACAGTGCCCCAATTCATATGGCAGAGAGGGTCACTGAATGATTTGATGAGTATGAAAATGATGTGAATTGTTTGTTATGGACTTTTCAGTCACTCTGTCTCAACCCAGATGAATACTATGAGAGACTTTGGAGCGATTTTGATTAGGCACACTCTTCACTACCATCAGCAAAACAGCAGAGTGGGAAATATCTTTTGGAATAATGGTGTTCCAGCAGAGTGTCAATGCCATGGCACACCCAGGAAATGATGGCCCAGTAATTTACCATGGCCCTAATTTGTCTCCCATATCTAATTGAAATGGGCTAATATCTGTGAATAGCACTTTGGGATTGCCACATTATACCTTTACCTTATATTCTACAATTTTAGATTAGTTTTTTACATTTTGCAAATTTTCTGTTAGTGCTCTGACCCCTTGTCTGAAAATGTAGCAGCTATTTTTTAGTTAAGTTAGTTTAGGTAGTGTTAAAACATTTTAAATCTTTAGATACTGTTTTGGTGTTTCAACAAAGAAGCCTGAAGTGTCTCTATCTAATAATCCACCAAACACTTGAAGCGGATACAGACAACACTGGACACCAAAGCTCTGAAAATCCCTGATCATATCTAATGGAAAACTGCCAGCTGTGAGGCCACGCTACTTACATACAAGCTCTAAACCACATGTTAACTGATCTTCTTATTTTTTTTAAATTGCATAACAACCAATGTGAAAATCACCATGACACAATGGCAAGCTTTCTAAACAGCTCACGATTGTAGTCAAATATAAAGCTGGAAATAATAGATTGCTGTCAGAGAAGGCTCTTCCCATGTGGCACTAATGAGAGGCCGTGTGGATTTGAAAAGGCCGGGATCAGTCTTTGATCACAGCTCACAGTGAATGCTGGAAGCACTGTTTGAAGCATGTTTTTAAAGAGTCGCAGTCTCACTGTTTGCAGACTGGGTTCTCCCTCTAAAACATCTGAGCCAGGGATCCAGGCAGCACTCGCCCGAAGGAATACACTTAATCAGCCAATATCAGTAGTCCACACTTGACAAAAGTACTGGATCCATTTTGTGGGAAACGGGAGAAGATACTGGCATTGTGAAGGGACTACAGCACAAAAGTGAGGAGGATGAAAAATTAAGTGTTCTCATTACCTAAAATGAGTTGGGTTTGTTGGAGGTGGGCCCTTACCCTGTAACTCTTCAATTAATCCTTGCAGGTGTTAACTCTTTTATGTTTCTGAGGAATGTCACATACACACTGGTCTCTCCTGCTCAGTGTGAGAGAAATACTAATGAGCCAGGAGTGCAAGGGGACTGTGAAGTTCCCCGCCAGATGGCTCAGAGATTATGACGACAGCAGGCCAGCATGTGTAATGCAGAGCTACCTGTATGGATGTCTACTAGCATCTTTCACAGGCTCCCCTCGATGTGGGATATCAGGTGATATTTAACATTGCCAGTGGCCATGTTGATAGTAGCAGTTTCTCTCCTGAAAGGAAATATGTTTTGTTTGTTCTTAAGTGACAGCTGCTGGCATTGTGAAACAACAAAAGCAGATTTAGTAGTTAAGATAGAATCTCCTGCAGTATGTTTCATATGAATGCTGAAGCTTCCTGTATCTGTTTTTAATGTCTGCATGAGAACTCAGTTTCAATGAACTGGCATGCACAAGATCAGAAGTAACCCAAATGGAATGCAATCATAATTATGCAAATGGTAAATGCACTGATACTTTTATAGCACTTTTCTACTCTATTGGAGTACCTAAAGTGCTTTCTTATTAAATGCCTCATTCACCCATTCATAGAAATGACTTTTTCTGTGCTTAAATGCTTTTAAACTAACCTTCACACATTCACACTCCAACAAATGCCAACTCAGGGTTCAGTATCTTGCCCAAGTACATTTTGGCATGCAGACTAGAAGAGCCGAGGATTGAACCACTGACTTTTTGAGTAGTAGATGAGCCAGTCTACCTCCTGTTGCACATGCTTTCCCTCCTTTTACATGTCACAATGCTTGGTTGATCAATCAAGATGATAAATATTATATCATATACACCTCATAAAAACATTAGCATTATGACCATAAAATATAGATGGAAAAATTAAGCCTATGTGAAACTGGCTTATACTTACGTTCTATCTGAAGACTACCAGAAGAGAAAAAGATTTCTGGTCATATAGAAGTTGATGGGAGAACAGCTTTCTGCCTTGACCTCTCTAAACATTTTTTTTCTGAGTTAATGGACTCAATCATTCATTCTGGGTAATATTAGAAAAAAAAAGTTTGTTTTTAATAAATCTTGGTCATACAATGTTTCAATATGGAGGGTCACTGCGCTATGAAAGTGCACATTTATTGGCTAATGACAGTCACAAGTCTAGTGTTGAATACCCAAAGGTAATATGTAGCATGAACATAAAACTTTGATACTTTGACAGTTTATTTTGCAATGCCAACAAACACGCTAACGTTGCTAATGTTTATATACTGCAATCTGTTAGATTATTTCTTTAAAAGAATCACACAATATTCCCCTTCATAATCATCCTCTTAAAAATATAACAATCATAAATATTAAAACAGAGTAGTGCGTTTATAACTGAAGTTTTATCATAAACATCATTCTGTAGTTTTGAGGATGTCATATTAGCTTGTTCATAAAATATATTTTATGGGGAAAATCATCATTCAGACAAGCAGGTGTCATTGTGTTGAGCGATGAAATGCAATGCATCATCTGAGACAGCAGTTTAGATAAGTTGCCCCATATGGCAGTAAGAGTTATATGTTCAAGACCAATGAAATGCAGGGTGGCAGGAGAGCCATGTTTACCTTCATGATAGCTCTTGGCTATGGCATACTCCATGTTTTCAGTACAAATGGCTGTTTTGTGTTCTGAAATATGTTGTTTAAGTGCTCTCTTTGTTTGTCCAATATACTCATTGCCTAACAAATCATAAGATAGGTAATCATTAGGTTAGTTTTAAGGTTATACTCTTCCCGCCTTGTCACATCTGGTGTTTTGCAACCAAGATGCCAAAAGTGAAAATGCTTATCTCAACAGGACTTCAGTAACCAATGGGTGATGTCACGCTAGCTATATCTATCTTTTACACTGTCTGTGGTTGGACAATGGGCTGCAGAGCTAATAAACGAGTGAGGGAAGTTATTAAAGGAGTCTATTGATCAGGAGTGGGCAATTAGTTTTCACCAGGGGCCACATGAGAAACTGGGACTGTTCTGGAGCGCAACACCAATAAGCTTATAAAGAGATCAAATTAACACTGAACAGAACTGAGTTCAGCTTATTGATACAGATGAATCATAGATGAAGAGCTAATTAGTGCTAATAATACAAAAAATTCACTCACCTATAAACAGGAACATAGACTTTTTGAGTGATTTGTCAGATGTTTACCACAGAGCAACCGTACTATTAGCCCGATGACCACATGAAAAAATGCTTTAAAACTCAATAACACCAAAGTGCGGCTCTGACTCACATTCATTGGTGATGTTGAGCAGATGACTACGTGCTACAGCTGCACTTGTTGGCTCCCACTTGTAATGCCGGTAACAATGCACTGCTTAATAAGTATAATTAAAACAGGTGAATTACATTAAGAAAAAAAACTTCAGTTCTCATGAAGGGAAAATTTAATCTAAACGTGATGAAAGCGTTCTTTGAGGACAGGCTTACTTATGGATTCCAGGATCAAGTGGTCATTCCCAGAATTCTAATTGTTGCCACTTTGGCATTTGCTTAATTGTTCAGCCCCAGTTGTCACTTTCAAGAACATTTTATATTCATAGTATAATTAATACAATTTGTTGAAGATGGGTAAATGCTGCATATATAAACAATGCCAGAGTCTTACATTTTAGAATTATAGGTGGAAAAAGAGAGTCAAGATAAGACAGCGTGACAAAACCCAGCCAGTCTTGTCTTTTTGTCCGCCTCTATTAACATAAGAGGTGGCATCACTGCATGATTGTTGAACAATGGCCCAAAATGGCGAGCAGAGAGAAGACCTTTCTCTTTCAGTCTGAGGAGCTGACAAGACTTGGCATTTAACAATTATGGTTTTTGACAGCTGATTTTTTTTTTCTCCTTATTAAACGGTAATCTAGCTGTCCTGGTACTATGTCACTGTGATATCCCAGCATGGTCAATTATCCATGTGATTTCAGACAAGGGTTTTTTTTGTTTGTTTTGTTTTTACCCATAAGGCGTTCTTGCAGTATATCATCTTGTGCAGTCTTCTATTTAAATGTGGAAGGATTAGCAGAACAATGTAGCCGTTAAAATGCAATGAGTTTATCAGTGGGGCAGTGCTATTGTTATGTTAACAACAATAGTCCATCTGCTCCCCCTTGCTACACTGCTGCCCAGACATTGCGAGTCGGAATTATTAAGCAAATTTTTTTCACAAAATTTCTCACACTGATGGCAAAACTTCTTTTATTCTTTCAGTGTGACACAGTAAAGTAAAATGTATGTGATCATTTGCTTCACTTGTTCCAACCAAAAGTCAAGACAGGAGTTTTAATAATGCCACTGCAGCATTACACTTCTTCCTCTGGAAGGAAAAAAATGACATTCATGCACTAGTAATATCAAGAGGGAGAGTGTGAGTGATGAGCTCCATAGTGAACAAAAACAGCAGGCTTATTTTGTGGAGGTTTCTGAAACCACAGTGCAAAAACATTATACATCTTAACACATGCTCAGATCATTAGGCACACCATTGTCATATCATGTACTATTTTTCAGACAAAGTTTGACACTACACTCACTTAATGACCAACCCAAACATATGGATGGCAGAGAACTAATTAAGACATCCGAAAACACACTGTTCATTTTGGTTCATTTGGTTGGATGCTGCTGCTTCCTTGAAGTTGACAGTTTAAATTTCCTGCTTCCAAAGTGGTAAAATATGGGTCCTCAAAAATGTATATCTTGAGTAATGTGCAGCGTTTTTGGGCTGGTTTTCAATCATGACGCTCTTACAGGCACATACATCATAAAGTGACATACCAAGCAGCATGTACGTCAATCACTTTTCAAGGTATGTAAATACTTGTGGATAAAGTTCTTCCATTCTTAGTGATTCATCAGGTCACCGGTATAGGCCTGGCTAGGGTAGGCCCATGTTCATATTACATCTAAGACAAAACAGGGTGCTCTCGAGTATGTTAGCATGCAGTGTGCTGTTGCTGTTGTTTCCGGGCTTAACGATTTGTAGTTGCACATAGCTGCAAAACCAGACAACATAATAATTACAAGGTACCTTACAAGAATTGGAATAAAAAAGGCTCAGGCAAGTAATTTAGGTAGTATAGGTGGACCAAAGAGGTTGAACGTGGGTCTGAGGTCATCCAAAAAAAGTTTTCACAGGACTCTGTGCACCCCTACTGGTTCCATAAGAATTAGAGTCAAAGCATTAACCAAGTTCTGCTAATCAAACACAATTTTATTAATTAATAATCAGCAAGTGTTATCACCTTTATAAAAGTAGAAGCTTTCTCAGTTTGCTGGTCAGGAGCATTCAGGTGTGTGTTAGCACAATTCCACAGTCTTCCTAGGAGTGGATGTCCCCAAATACACCCCAACCTCTTAGGGTTGTCTCAGTTTCTACAAGCATTGCCCACAATGCTTAGAGAAACTGTGACAACCCCAAGAGCTACATCTAAGATTCTGCAGGCATCAGTTAGCATGTTAAATGTTAAAGTTCATGAAAGTAAAATTAGAAAAAGACTGAGTAAGTATGACATGTTTGGAAGGATTGCCGGGAGAAAGCCTCTTCTCTCTAAAAAGAACACGCAGCACAGCTTAGGTTTGCAAGGTTGCTTAAGAAGAAACCACAGGAGTTCTAGAACAATGTCCTTTCGACAGACAAGACCAAAGTGGAGATGTGTGGCCATAATGCACATCACTACATTTGCAAAAAACAAACCGAGGATATCAGCACAAAAACCTCATACCAACAGCCAAGCACGGTGTTATCTAACAGGACAATGAGCCTAAGCAGACCAAGAAATTTACAGCAGAATGCCTGAAAAAGAAAGGAATATGGTGAAAGAAGAAGAAGTGTTGCAATGGCCCTGTCAAAGTTCAGACCTCAGCCTGACTTAAATGCTGTGGGATCATAGTTTTGTATAAACGAACGTCTGTGTGTTCAGTGTGAAAAAGAGTGGGTCAAAATTCCTCCACAATGATGTGAGAGACTGATAAAGTCATACAGAAAATGACTGCTGCAAGTTATTGGTGGTTCTACAAGCTACTGAATTATTTTTCAAATGCTACCTCCAACAGTGTAACATTTTCTCTTGGCAAAGGAGAAATAACAAAGGTTAAAAAAAACAAAAAACGGCTGACAAACAGAATAGTGTGTTTCATCCCTACAATGCCATGCTATTAACGAGAGGCTGGATCAATACCCACAAAGCTCTTTTCCCAATTAGCTCCATATATGCAGCCAGTGTGGTACTTTAAGATATTTTTTAGTGTTGTCACTGTTATAGTTTGTTAAATTCACAAATACAAGTACTGTTTAGGGAAATGAATTGTAAATATTGTTTTTTGAACTAAAATTAAGCACAAACCGCTCAAAAGTTTTGGGTCACTTTGAAATACACTTGTTTTTGTAAAGGAAAACATTTGTTTATAGCTAATATAATCAGAAATTAATCACAAGTATTGTAAATGACAATTCATGATTAAAGGAATCATTAATCATAGAGATTTTTTTCTTTTTTTTTTAATGGAAAAGCTACACAGTGCAGAGGCCCATTTTCAGCAATCAACTTCTGTGTTCCAGTGGCACATTGTGGTACCTAATGCAAGTTTATCATTGTTAAAAGGCTGATTGATCATTAGAAAAACATTTTCCAATTATGTTAGCACAGCTGAAAATTGTTCTGCTGATTAAATAAGCAATAAATTTGGCTAGCTGAGTGTCTGGCGCATCGGATTTTGTGTGTTCAGCTATCATCTCCCATCACAAAGCCCATCACAGTATTCTTAAAATGCAGGCTACTCCGCAGGGAGTAAATTGCCAAAAAAGTGACACTTCCATACAATGCTTTGAATTGTGCCCTTCACAGAACAGCACAACTTGGCTCTAACCAGAGCTGCACAACTGAGCAAGAGAACAAATACATCAGAGTCTCTAGTCTGAGAAACAAATGGCTTGCAGGATGTCATCTAGCAGCCGTTTTGAATAAAACCAGAAGGTGCCAGGTTTTGCTGGAAGAGGAAAGGGAGCAGTGCACATTCTCATGTGAAATATTTGGGAAACTTTGCGTGTGAAACAGCCCTCAGTTCTTCACACATGAATAAGCTAACAAATTTAGAAAGAAAGGTATTACTTGTACTTTTGTAAGAAACTGTTTTCACTCCTGTTAATGTGCTTAGTTAGCATAATGTGATAAAGCTGCAGTAGGTAAAAATGCATCATTGTTGGGAGTATTTTTCTGCTAAAAATGGACCTCTACTCAACTACATAGACTTTCTAGTAAACTTGTCATTTACAACTTGTTTGATCAGTTTAGATGAAAACAAACGTGCTTTTCATTCAAATGAAAGGCGATCTGTAAGTCCAAACATTTGCAAGGAGATGTATGTCCAGACTTAATACAGGAGTTTAGGCTACATATGCTTGCTACAAGTAAATTTTCCCAGAAAAATCACTCTTCAGAAAAATCTTCAATACTCTGTTATACTGCTGATGTGCAGGAATGACAGGGACACTTCATGTATCCCCCCCACATACAGAGAAACCCTTAGGGTTGCTGTCATTGATGGGGCATCCACAAGCTACATCCCTCTGATCCTGTGAGACTCCGAAGTCAGCCTGCAAGACAGATTGTGGTCCTGACCTCAGACTCTGGTTGGGGTTGTGCTATAATCAGGATGTTCCCTATGCACAGGCTGTCAAGATGCAGACTTCAGAACTGCTGAGTTCAAAGTGGAGTGAGGTCGTATGATCAGAGAGAGAGAAAGAGCGGAAATATGTCTGTCAAATTCTATATTTCTACATTCGGTTACTTCTAGCAACTGTTTTATGGTGGAGGCAGTTTGTGTTAATTGATACAATCAAGTTCAATGCAAAATTCAATAGCAAATATATCTTAGAGAAACAATCTTCACAGTGCATCTTTACTGTTTCAGCATTTACAATATTTTTTATAACCAATTTATAACATTAGCATAGATTTCTGAGAAACATCCTTGTTTTTTAAAGAAGAAGACTGATACTGCTGTCACTTTGTCTAGTAATTACAAAGCTGCAACCAGCAGCAAGCAGATGTAGCTCCTCCAGTTACATTGCAAGCTTTGCAAAACATTGACAAAAAGCACCTCAGGACATTACTGCTTCCAGTCAAGAAATAACAAGACTCGGCTTGTTACTTTTGCAGTTTTCAGACATAATTTTTTTTTTTTTTTTGAAAGGCAAAAATTAGTAAGCTGAAAAGTGAAGCCAGTGCAAAAGTGCTTTAAGCCACCTTTTGCTTTTAGCAGCCAGCAGAGTGTGACCACTGTTTGCAAAAAGAAGGCCACAAGTAAATGACCCTTAATCTATTATGTCAGAAAATACTTAACGAATGTGTGCCAGTTTTAATGAGTAGATCAAGATGTTTATGTTGTAAACTACGGTCCCTATTAGAGTCAAAACTAGACTGATTCATTGGTCACATCTACCCCTCACGTGTCACCTTTAGTTATAAAACGTCAAGACAAAAACGATCAAAACTTCAGCAACCACTAGATGACATCAGAGTGGCTACAGCCATCTTTTAAATACAGTCTATGATTTCCAGCTTTTCTGCTAAGCTAGCTGTCTGCTTTGGTTCTGCTATAAATCTAAAAAGGCACCGTTATACAGGAGTCCTTATAAGACAAACTTTATTTCTCATCATGCTGGTGTCTAGTCCTCACACATCATGATAGCATCTCAGTTTATCTGGATTTTCGCAACCTCACCCATTCTGTATTGTCCTCATTACTCAGCAGCTGTTCCTAATTGCTTGAGTCTGTTTAAGGCAGAATCTCCTGGCACCTCTTGTCAGGCTGTCAAGTCTTGCTGTTGTTTAAACTGTTGTATACTGAGCATAAGTCTCTTCCAATCATGAGTATGTGACCTAACCTCTGCAACCTGCCCACTCATGCTGCTTAACTTCAGCCAGTTTTCTCCAGTAGTCCATAGCCGAGGGTAATCTGTTTCCCCTCAGTTCTCGTCTGCAGCCCATCACTCTTTTCTCTTCACTCCGTACTCTTCTGTTCGCAGCTGATGTTCGAGTTTTCCATCACGCTTATCTGCTATACAGCCTACATTTGCAGGAACACTACCGACATGGGTGAGTCTCAGTGCTAGAATCAAAACAGTGTGATAAGCAGTAGTGTAGGTTTTTGGCTTCGCCTCCTGATCTGACCCTGAGACTCAGAGTTATCAGCAATCAATATACTTAATATGCAATATCAAATTTTAACCAGGAGTTTTTGGGTTTCTTTTAAATAACAAATGTTTGACGGCGTAACTAAATGTTACATTTACATGAAAATTGTACAAACTGGAGCTGTGTTGGTTTAATGTCAGTCTATAACCAGGAGTATTATCAGACTTTGGCAATCTCATAAGTGAAAACTGAATGATTTAATGTGTTTTTCCTTACTAATTTAGACCCAGAAGCTAATTTATAAAAGGGAAAAATGTTATTTTGGGGACCACACCAGACATACAGTATATATACTCCGAATACTCATTAACAGTTATTATCATGACGAAATAAATCCTTTTTGAAAAGTTGCATCATTATTGCATTAGGACATTTTCACATTGAATCTGCTTTTGAAATAGGTTTTGTATTTGCTGCAGGGGGAAAAAAAAAAAAAGATGCAATGAGTTCAGCAGTGATGACCACATTTTCAAGCACTTTTACAAAAATATGAACTGAGCCGAAAATGGATTTTATGTGGTTAGGTGGTCAATTACACTCATGATGCTTAATGTATGTTAGACAAAGGTCTAGAGTAGTCTGAAGAGGGATTATCTCATTGCTAGTTCGGGGAATTAAAAAAAGGAAAACGTGCGAGCAAAGAAAAAAGACTTTATTTAGCTTTTTTCGCTTTTTTGCTTGGTGGACTGGGAGTCATAGATAAACGATGGATTTAGCCAATGCATTCTGACAGAAGCGCCTAGGAGACAGATAGCGGTGTAGCCATCTGTCAGTACCCTTCTTGTCACTCAAAGCAGTGACATCCTTAATCATCCATAATTTTAACCTTTATATGTGTGTGTGTATATATATATATATGTATGTGTGTGTTTGAAAACTGCAGTTTTTCTCTTCTTTTCATTTTTATTGTGTCAACATAACAGCCTCCTACTCATCAAATCTTGACAGAGTTCCACAAGATAAGGCTTTCGCTCATTCACTTTAAGAAGGATCATTATGACAGATGTTGCTGCTTCAGAGCAGATAGTAATGAGTGCTGAAAATGAAGGGTACAGTAGGATCACTACCAGTGGACAGGGAAGGCACGAATCAGATGGATGTGTGCTTAAGTGCTGGGCACACACGCTAGATGGCTGTAAAAGCCCAGCTTCATTCCCTGGACGCCACATGTCACAATGGATGTATGATGGAAGGCTTTTGTGAGCAATCTTACACTATACCACATAGAACCAATTGCTGTTTGTCTGCAAGGGAAATTACAGCTTGAGCCACTCATTTTTTACAAGACTGCATCAAGTGCAGGCTCTTCAAAACTACAAGTTCTTACCTGTAGCAGTAAAATACAGAAGTGCCATGCAAATAGACTGTGACCCAATAAGAAGAAGACATAAAATCAGTATTATTTTATGATGATATAGGAACTGATAAGTCACCTTCATAAATAAAGCAAGAGCCAAACTGAGAACATGTGGTGTGTACTACCTGAGCTAACTTTTTTTTCAAGACTTACACGGCCACTGCCACAGCGAATCAATCAGTCCAGGAGAGGGAACAGGAGATGCCACAGTGCATGAACTGAGTGCAATCAGACATAACCCAGATGGCACAATGCAATACAAGCCGAAGCATTGTCTCCCATGGAGTCACTTTCTTTACTTTGCAATGACACACCACCCATTAACCCAGCAGCACAAGTCACACCATTTTGGATGGTTGATAATGCATATTACATGCATAATCCTGACACCCCCAGCCACCCAGCTTGCAGTTTTAAGGTGCATTATACAGCAAACTTGAATGTTTTGGGTTTTATTTATAACTTCAAGGATATTCCTCAAAATGTTGTATGTGTTACAATCTGTTTCCGTCAGTCAAATCTGCTTCTATTTTCTAGACATGTAGTGATATATATATTTTTTCCCTCTGGTGTTTTTGTCCCCTCTCTCTCTCTCTCTCTCTCTCTTTTAATATATTTTAAATGCTGAATCTGTGTCTGGAGTTTTCATTGTCGTCTCTTGTGGTGCAGAAGTTGGAATACACATGCAGCTGCACCTATGTGAAGTGTAAAAGCGGTTGGAGCTTGAGTGCATCTCCCCTTTCTTTGCTCCCTCCTTTTGTGCCGCTGGCTTCCTTTCTTCATATTTATTTAAGCAGTTGTCTGCTATGTGCTTTGTGAGTTTAGGAAGTGGTACCTTTTTACGGAGCAAGAGCTACAAATATAAGACGAGTGCTAAAAATATTCTTCACCCCGCTACATTACAAAGTATTGTTCGTACTGAAAGGCTGATATGTTGTCAGCTTGACAGCTTTTTCAATTTACTGTCACTGCTGCATGCCACTGTGCAAGAAGTCATCAGTGTTAGAAGAGGCATCCTTTAAAGTGCACAAGTTCAGACAAGGTACTTTATACATGCATGATTTGTCAACAGTTGTAACACTGCAGGTGTGAAAAATGAGTTGATTATTTTAATTTGCTATTTATAACAGAATTAATCATTTTTAATCGTTCAGAGAGATGAAGGCTTTAATTACTTGGCTACCGTGTTTCTTCTTCACCTGTTTCATCTATATAGAAAATCTGCAAGTACAACAGCACCTTGGTAGTGCCCCTGCACAGTATGTACCACCGGCAGATAGAGGAAGTGGCTGACATCCAGAAGTCCTACCAGTGGCTGGACAAAGCTGGACTGAAAGACAGCACAGAGGCGCTGATCATGGCAGCACAGGAACAAGCTCTGAGCACAAGATCCATAGAGGCTGGGGTCTACCACACCAGGCAAGACCCCAGGTGCAGGCTGTGTAAAGATGCCCCTGAGACAATCCAGCACATAACAGCAGGGTGCAAGATGCTAGCAGGCAGGGCATACATGGAACGCCATAACCAAGTGGCCGGCATAGTATACAGAAACATCTGTGCCGAGTATGGCCTGGAAGACCTGAGGTCAAAATGGGAGACACCCCCTAGGGTGGTGGAGAATGACCAGGCTAAGATCCTGTGGGACTTCCAGATACAGACGGACAAAATGGTGATGGCTAACCAACCGGATATAGTGGTGATGGACAAGCAGAAGAAGACAGCCGTAGT
>VVHJ01001070.1:0-17775 GCA_015107715.1 Tylochromis polylepis
CACACACACACACACACACACACACACACACACATTTCAAAATGGCTTCTGTGAGTTCATGTTAAAAATAAATATCACTGAACTGTTCTTGATTACTTGCAAAATTCACTGTCGTGTCTTGTATTGAGATTTATTTCCAGGCTGCTATTAGGTTCCAGTCATTTATAAAATCCGTTTGCAAAATGAACATCATGTGCTTTTACTGGTATCAGTTACCACTACGTAGCATCGCAGTTGTAAATGAATGGTAGTTTAAAGATGTATTCCCATCATATGTTTGACAAAAACAAAGATAGCAAATTGATTTTCATAATGCATTGAAATGAAGGGAAGACAATGGCTGCCTGGAAAGTACGCAGGGGAAAGAAAGGTCATCGGGGTGGAGTGTAATAAAAGTCAGGGCTCCTGTCTAATTACTCTGATTCATGATGATTCTGCAGTACACAATTTAGGTTCAGTGCAGAACTTTAGTGTCAGTAGTAGGAAGCTTATGATCATTATTTATGTCTCCCTGTGACCATTAAACTTTATTTTAAAATAAATACTGGATCAAATGACTATATTGAGCTCAGAAGCACTCTTCTGTGGTCCAGACTATTGCTGTCTTTTTGCTCACTGTTTTGGTTTTCTGGTTTCACTATCACCGCACTCATGAGCTCACATTAAAGATATTGGGTTAAAGTTACAATAAAGTTGTAACTTTAGTGACTTGTCAGTACTGACAAGAATAGCAAAGATCAAAACAGAGCTGAAAGAATGCAAAGTTTCATTAATCTGATAGATAGGTACTTTCGGTGGCTCCCTTATTTCCACCACAGAGGATGTATCCGCATATTTTATTTGGCACAGATTTTTACAGTGGACACACTTCCTGACGCAACCCTGCCATTTATCCAGATAGGGACTTGAGTCAGAATGGTGGGAGTACACTCGCTTGTGACGTCCTAAGGCTGGCTTTGTGTCTCCTCTCAGTTATGAACTGGTGATCTTTTGGGTGTAAGGCGAGCGTGTTAACCACAACACCACTGAGCCACCCATTACTTTCAAATGAATGATAATTTTGCCCTGTGTCTATAAAAAAAATAAAAATAAAATCTTCTTATGCTGTCACTCATTGATCATTTGTGTTTAGTGTAATCTTGTCAATACAACGAAGATGGTAGTTAGCTTGCTAAGTGTTGGCAATGAATGAAAAAAATGTTTTTATGGAACGCTGTTTGGGATTTTGCTGATTTAGCCAATATCTGCTGTTTGGTAAAGTCAGGGTTTGGTCATGGAATTATGGACTTCGGTAAGAAGATTAAATCTAAGCTGAAAACAGAACATGAAACGTGCAAACATTTACTGGTCTTCAGGTTTAAACAAGACGTGGTAAAAATCAAATTCAGTAAAATGTATCTAGCTGTACAATGTGGATCCTAAAAATATTATTGCTCTATCAATAAAGTTGTTCTACATGAAATTCAAAGTATGATAAAAGCTTAGTTGTCAGGTGCATGTAAACGAACTTACATATATTATGCTTTATATAATGATTTATAGATGTGGAAACGGTTTCTTGGTTAGATATTGCACTATTTTCATGATCCACAACAAATCCTTATAGACTTGCTCATAGAGGCCCACTGTACGTCCATCCAAAGTTCCTCCGATCACTGTAGCAGCACTTAAATGAAAATGGCTGAAGTTTCACAGAGTCATGATAAGAAAACACAAGAATAAGTGTGGCATGATTCGCACAGGTGATTGAGTCCGTTTGCTGTTTCTAGGCAAGGAATCTCAAAAAAGAAGGAGGCACCATATTGCCGTCAGAATCTTGTGGAGTCACTTGAAAGCCACAGCAGATTCCCTGTTGATTTGGCTCCCAGTGTGGCAGTAGTAATTTTCCTGAAGAATATTGATGCCTCTTTTGACTGTTCCTTCTTCTTTACATTCCTTGGTTCTAGTTTACTTTGTGCCTTAAATGTCTAATCTTCATTGTGAAAAGCCTCTGGACTAGATGCCCCATCATCACTGAGGACCTCCGTGTTGGTAAAGGTCCCAGCAAGTGAGCCACCCAAGACCTGCCTGACAGGAGCTATCTCTGAAAGAATTATGTTATCATGGTTGCTTACCAGCGTAGCCTTGTCCATTATCTCCTTGCTGTGCTTGGAAACAACAGCATCAAGAAAGTCGTACTTATGTGACAGCATACCGCTTTCAAATAGATACTTTGTCAGGTAAGAAAAAAACACATTGGCCAAGAAGGATGCCACCATGGACACAGACTTGAAGGGGAACCTCTGCTGGACAAAGTGCTCTACATCTCCAGTGAGGTGATGGACCTTCTCCTGGGTCACCCAGCCGGGGTAATAGATGAATGGAGGTAGTTTGAGGTAGGGCTCCCCTCCACCAATGCGCAGCAGAAGACCAAAGATATAACCAGCCACAGAACCATAGGTGTTGGTGCCCTTAACGAACAGCACACTGAGAAGTTGGGGGAATATGATGACATAGACCAGATCAGAGCTCAGGTACCACAGGCCATATACTGATCCCGTTAACAATGCCATGGCAGTGGCCAGAGCGCCAAACACAAAGATGGTGAGGCGCATCACCCAAACGATCTCACGATCTGAGGCCTGTAGGGGAGATGAAAGGGATAAAAGAGTGAAGACAGAAACATAACAAATGGAGGGGAATAGGGTGTTAACTAAAAAGAACGACAGTTCAGATAAAAGATTAGAGCCTACAGCTAAAGTAGTGGCCGAGTGAGGTTGCACTTGGATATGAAAATGCTTGGAGATGTAGGTTGTGTTTGAAATTATTCACTCATTTACTTCTCCATACTCCCATTTATTAGGGAAGTTGGATGTTGAGAAGAATAAAGCTCATTGGTACAACAAAACAACACTTTATGGCACTATTTGAATCATTTTCTAAATTGGCAAATACCAATATTCCTTTAAAAAAATGATAACAGAATATTATGATGGGCAGATTTGTCCAAATTAAAGAAGGTATAAATTAAAATATTCTTTTGTTTTTGTTTTAATAGCATAGTTTATTACAATGCTACTGTAACATTTGGTAATTAGTCTTGAACACAAAGTGTACAGTACTTTGCAAAAGTCTTGAGCTACCCACTATTTCATTAAATTATCCAGACAGACTTTCTTGTAAGTTTTTACAGTGGTTTTGAACAAGAGTTTTCCAGGTGTTGTCTCTACACACAGAACAAAGAACCTGTTTTAAACTGTAGCTTTAGACAATTTTTTACTAGCAGTCTGTTGCAAAAACACATAATTTGTTCCAATTTCTTTAGTTCAATCTATGAAAAAAAAAAGCCAAAACTAACACGGTCTGAGAAACATATATAAAATAGTATTTTTGCACCTACAAGGAAATTCCTATAGAGCTATTAGCTGAAAACTTGGCATATCTCTGCACAGGACACACAGGATTCCTTAAAGATTTTGAGGAAACTGGACAAGTGGAAGACAAAAAGAAAGGTGTCATGCCAAAAAAAACAACAAAAACTTTCAACAACAGAAGAACAGTATCTGAAAGACATCACAGACTTGATAGAGGACCTGTTCACCTTTTGTTCACTGAAGCCACATAAGAAATTATCTCAATAAAAATTTAGTCTCAAAATCAACGGCAACAGGTCTTACTGAGTGATTAATCCAAATTTTATTTATTTTTTCCCTCCAATCATAATTAATATGTTCAAAGGAGATCAGAAGAGAGGCATAAATATGTGTCTGCAGCCACTTTTACAACATAATAGAGGTTTGTGTTTGCATTTCAACCAGTGGGGTGGGGGATCTTGGGAAAACTGGCAAGCATCTGATTGGCAATAGTTTCATTTTTCCTTTTTCAGAATGACAATGCTCCCAAATACACTGCTAGTACAATAAAAGCATACCTGAATATATTTTTTCCTACCAAAATATAAAGAAAAGCAGGGTGGCTTAAGACTTTTGCACAGTACTGTAGGTAAGAGCAATTGTGTAAAGTTGATTTAATTTTCACAATTCTAAAAATTAATGTCTGTTACAAATGTGATGGGAATGAACGGAAGGAAATCTCAGTGGGACAAATTTAGTAAGATTATCTAACAATCTAACATTATCTAACAAATAATTATAACAGACACAGCTTACAAAGATTTCCATCTGGAGGTTTGGGGTGTGGTTTTGGGCGTTCAGCAAATTCGGTAAAGTGCACATTTAATTTCTGCCATATCCTCTTTTTTTGTTGTTTTTTTGTATGAAAATAAAGTTGATTTATCGATAGGCTGACTGATGTTTGGAACCACTTTGGAAACACAAAGCAATTGTGCAGACGTACATGTGTGTTAGGAATATTGCTCTTACCGACTGCCGAAACGCGAGCTGATAAATGTTCCTGGCAAACATGGAGCTGGCTGAGAGTATGGACGAGTCCGCTGATGACATGACCGCAGCTGACACAGCCCCCAGCCCAAAGAAGGAGATGTAGGGTGGGCAGAGGTGCTGAAGCACTATAGGAAGGATCATGTCTGACTCATCCTTATCCTTTGGAGGGAGGGAACCATATGTAGTTTGGTTCCAGTCTGAATCAGGACATGAGAAACAGTTAAAAATTGATTGTAAACAATGCAAATGCCACAGCTTATTATTACGGCTCTTATGAACCAATCAGCCAGCCAATCAATCTTTGCACTCAATTGTCAAGATTATCTATGTGTTAAATTAGAAAAACAGTCATCAGCATTTGTCTTAATTATTGGTTTGAACAAAAAAAAGAAAGAAAACAAAGTGACTTGCATGAGGCAGTAACACAATGTAACTAAAGCTGAACAAACTGTACCTGGCACACGTTCACATTTTAAGATTAATAGCATTACTTTTCCAGCCACCCTGCAGAAATTTAAGTGTACTGATTTCTTTATTACAATTGTTGATCCCTTAGCTTTTCAGACAAAAAAAAAAGTTAGTGCTCTCAGTGTATACACATGCTTTAATAGCTGAGAAACAAAAGGCCTTAATGTGTCTAGGCGCCTTAATAGCTGCACAGATTCAATCTGCTGTTGGTCAAAACACAAGAAACAAAGCCACAGTAATAATAATACGCATGAAACTGGATTCTGATTGAAAACTAGACCCCAGTTTGACATAGACGAGGGTAATATACTGGTTTGTTAA
Organism: Tylochromis polylepis; assembly: GCA_015107715.1. Classification (NCBI taxonomy): domain Eukaryota; kingdom Metazoa; phylum Chordata; class Actinopteri; order Cichliformes; family Cichlidae; genus Tylochromis; species Tylochromis polylepis. The sequence goes on from VVHJ01001070.1 coordinate 5,172, forward strand.
TGATCTGTGGAACCATATGAGTCAGTATTAAATAATTATGGACATTATGTTGATTAATTGCATTTAACTGTTGTCCATTAATCATTGATAATGGTTAACATCATAAGGGACCCAATAGTTCTGACAGGCTATGTTGAACTTCTTCGATACAAAAGTATGCATGCATGTTAGCTGTTCTGATACCCTCGTCTTCGTTAAGCCAGCATTCAGACGACTATGATTTATATCAAAGTTTTTAAGGAAAAAAATCCTCAAATTAGCCATAACATTTACTATTTATATTGAACTAAACTAGCATATCTAACCCCATTTTTGTATTGCTCAGTTACAGGTCAGGTGATCTTCCTCTCTCTTCTTCTGCCTTTCCTTTAGACACAAAACGTTTTTTTTCACTCACAAGTTGACACCACTTGTTTTACAAACTCTCTCTTTTACCCTAACCTTCTTTCTACTATTTTTTGCCCCACTCCTCCTCCATAAGAGGTACACAGTCTGTGTCTTTCTCTACCCATCCCCGGATATTCATAGGCAGTGGTTGATTAGTGCCAGTTATACGTGGAACGCCTTCAGATGGACCAGATTAATTAGCTCCTCTTCAGATGTAATATTCACTAAATAGCCTTGGTCTGATGGCGCTCTCTCCTCTGCACGTCGTGACAGCATCCGTCTGCTGTTTACCCTCCAGACACTGTATACATCTGCATTTACACATCTGAAAAAAGAAAAAGGCTGCTGGGGTGTAAACAACCCCACGAAGCCAGGGTGCTCTCTTTGATCACACTTTCCTGTTTGAATAAAGGATCAGGTTCTTGGATGTTTCGATTGTCTTGTGATGTTTCATTTACTGTTTAATCACTGTGCGTGTCTGTGCATGTGCACATCAGTCTTGGATTAGTCTCTGATTAGTGTGTGTTCACCTAAATAGTCTGATTTAACAGCTGCAATCCAGATATAACAGCGTGTGTTCATATAAAGCAGCAGTGGCACTGTATAGTGATTGATACTTCTTCCTGTCTTTGTTGTCTTTGTAAATCTGGATGCAAACGATAGCTAGCACCATTACTGCTTAAAAAAAAAAGAATTATATATACTACGCTTGGGTACACTGTTTAAAAAGAGCTGTTTCTGTACACTCAGCAAATTCAGTTTATTAAAATATTATGGGACCCCCATTTTAGCTTTAAGAATATCAATGTCTGATGCACCTGTGTGTGCATGTTTGTGTTTGTGTCTCTGTGTGTATTATTACCAGTGGAAGCCCCTATAGCTCCTATGAGGACAGAGGGGACAGCCATGACCAAGCAACCGAAGGCAGCAAGGAATGAAAGGACCTGGGCGTAGGTAGCTGAAGAAGCAGAAAGAACCCGTTGAAAATAGACCTGCCAGGGAATCCCCCCCAACATCTAGAAACAGAAACACCAAACCAATGCATTACAATCAGCAGTCTAAAAAAATGCTGCGAATCTCTTTGTTTCTAGTAAAGAAGTCCATGTCAACATAAGAAAACCTTAAATGCTATGTGCCTTAAATGTCTCTTAAACACGATGTCTTCATTTTGACTTCAGTGAAAGTGTGTCTGAAATTGACTTTAGAGTTATATACTGTCTCTCAGTGAAACTTCAGATAAAAGTTATGGCTTACCAGCAAAAAGAAGTTGTCAGCCCAGAGCCAATTGTCTTCGGGCTCAATCTTCCCGAGCCAAGGAGATTGATAGATTGTTTTCTTGGCTGTAACACCGATGTCTGACACGGCAGGATTGGACAGAGCAAAAGGCACGCTGACCCACTGAAGGAGAAGAAGAAAATCCTAATGCAATATTACTACAATAAAATGTGTAAATATGGAATTATTTTATTTTTGTACCATTTCAAAACCAAACTTTATGACTGTTGAAATCAAGTTCTACTGTACCCTGTGTTCAATAATGCTTCACATACTCATTACTGTTGTTGATACAAAAGGCGCTTTTATTGATTTCATGTTCTGATATGATTCTCTGTGTATAAATTGATATCTTTTTTAAAGATATGGCTTAAAAATCTTCTAGAACTGCTGGAAGATTTCGTTTAAATGTTGGCTAAAGTCATTAGAGATCTTGGTCGGGTAGATCACAAACTCACCAAACCCAGAAAGATACAGAAGAGCTGGACCACATCTGTGTATGCAACAGAGTAAAGTCCTCCAACAAGTGTGTAGAAGATGGCTATCAGTGCTGAGATCACCACAGACATGTTGATATTTATATCCACTATCACACTGAGAGTCGCACCTGCATGGAAATACATATAACCAGCGTGAAGAAAAAAAAAACTTCACTAAAATCTGGGTAACCTGATGTTTTACTCACAATAAGTTTGGTCATACAATGCAGTACATTGGAAAGCATAGATTAGATTAAAGGTGGTGAGATTTAGGATCCCATTCATTCGGTTGCCTACCCAAAGCGGACAAAATGGCTGCAGACCAGAAGATTTCTCCCATGAGTGCAGGGATGAACAGCAGACCACCCATCCTTTTTCCATATAGCTGCTGGAAAGGATCCAGCATGGTCACATAGCCACGTGATCGCATGGGTTTGGCAAAGAAAAGGCCCCCTGAGTGATGTCAGACATTGAGGTAAGGCAGATAAAAAGCACAAGAAGAGCATTTTAGAAAGTTGTACAATACTGCTAACTTAACACGAAGTGTGTTGCTGCTATATAATAACCTTATTAAATAGACCAAATTCTATATGCTTCAGCAACACAGCTTAAATTCACATTTACTTTACTATCAGTGCAATGCCACAAATATCAGTCTTCCTACACAAAATATCATATCAATATAAATTTAATGTAAATGAAATTCTGTCTTAAAAATAGGAAAACATATTCATTTCTAGGAAAAAGTACATTAACTACATTAAAACTACGTGATGCAACTATTTCTTTTTTAATCTAGCTATAAGCAGATCTATTTATTCAAGTTTTACTAGGTTTCCTACCTACTACCAGGCTGAGAGCATAACCAAAGGGTGCCTGTGCCCAGGCCAGGCCGAAGCCTGGGAGGTAGACATATTCTGCTGTTCCATTAATGTATCCCCCTCCCACCCAAGTGGCTGAAAAAGAAGAAGAAAAGTCATTTGTAAATTAACAAATCAAAAGAAAATATGCGTTTTAAGTTTTCCGAACTGCATGTGCATAATGGTGAAATCTCTGATGTGAATTTCTACTTGTGTCCGCTACGCAATCTGTGCGTAAAAGACGGAGCGGAAGACCCTACTCAATGGACAGTTTATTGCACTTTTGGACCTCATATGGTATAAAAATTGGACAAAATAGGCACGTGGCTGACGTCGAACAGACAGACAGACCAAGAAATGTAGATGTAAAGACTCACCAGTCATCGTAAATCCACCAACGAACAAGCCGATGTCCCTTCCCCCGACCATGATACTCTCGCTCCGATCTAAGCCATCGCCAACTCCAGAGTTCTTATTCTTCCACGCAGCCCAGATCCCCACAAACAGAATCAGGACATAGAAGAGCACGATAGCCACGAGACCCTCGACGTGAATGGTCATCTTCCCTTTCTCCGCTTCCCCGCCGAGATCAAGTGCTGCTGGGCGCGGACTCGATACTCATGGAGAAAACTTCGAAGAAACAAAGGAAAAAGCCTTTTAATGATACATTTGTGCTTGGTCAGAAATGACAAAAACACGAAATCCCAACCTGCAGAAACACATTTTTAATCAGTGCAGACAAACTGTAACTGCAACTACATGGAACATCACTTCAAAAGCTATCAACAATTTAATCAACCTGAAAACACCAATGTGAGACAAATACATTTCTTAAAAGAAACAAAACAGAAGCATGTTATCCTCAGTGTATCGGATGTAATACTGCGTAAGTCCAACTGATGCCCAGCGCTTCCACCGCCGTTAGAAATGATAGAACAAAGTATTTCAAATTAAATTTTCAGGTTTTCTGCGCACATGCAAGCTTACTGCACATATTTAGCTGTTGCAGTTTTAATTAAGTTCCTTGTTAACCGAAGTTATATTAGCTGAACAACGAATCATTTTTTCCCCAATTATTGTTTTTAACCAAATGTCAAAGTTTAAATTAGTACATGTGAAAGTGTAACAACTAACACATTTATACATACTTGTAAATTATAGTTTAAACCCCTTAGGTTAAACTATATTTTAGATTGGAAAAGTCTAAAGCCAACGTTAATGTATATTACTAGTGGTGAATAAACCAAAAATATATAACAAACACCATAAACCAAAAGAAAATAACCGATTTGCACATTCCTGCTCGGAAATACTGCGACCATGAACCTTACCGTATCCAGCAAGGACTCCAGCATGTGTCACTAAATCAACAGATCGGAATCAGAAACGATGCAAACTCTAATCCAGTGGTATCAGTCCAAGAGTGCACACTTTAGTTACTTTAGTCAGTTCTCTACAAGAGCTGGACGTGTTTTACGCGCGTTATGCGCCCTCATTTACAAATATTCCTTTCGGCCATTTGACTTGAGTAAGTTTAAAAAAAAAAATTCTAAAAAGGGCGCATTTACAACTTTACGCTTCCAAAGATTTGCACCCACATTTGCATGTTTCTGGTAACCCTATTGTGCGCAAAAGTCCGGCACTCCTTTGTAATGGCGAGGCACTGGGAGAAAAATCCGGCCAATTTTCCAAACATAAAAACAGCTGCATTGATGAGGTTTGTGCGCCGCACTAAAGTCAAACCTGAAGTTCCCCGTTGCGCTGACACCATGGTGCCAAGAGGCCGGTGTTGAATTATTGAGCTCTCTTTAAATCAATTGTCAATGCAGTAAAATGCAATTACATTCGGCAACCACATACGATTTTAGTAAAGTCATTTAAAAAAAATAGAATTTTCTTACCTTTGCTTTGGAAAACGGGTCTAAATAGATTGCAACAGCTGGGACTCCAAAAGTAGATTTTAAAAAAGTGTAAGAGACAAATTGTCTTCGTAATATATTATAGTGCCAGTCTGTAATCCTCCCGGACGACCAAACGCCATTCAACTATGTTGTTTTTTAAATCACAAATGCTCGTCGGCAGCAGAGAGGGAGACGGACCAAGCGAGGGAGGGGGAGAGGCTGGAGGTGGGTGAAGGGGTGGAGATGAATGGGAGTGGTGGGTTTATTGGGTGCTGTCAGGGTGGGTAGATGGTGGATAAATGTCTTCCAGGGCAGGACGAAAATAGCACCTAATAGAGAATGGCATGACGCACAACCTCTGCGGAAAAGCTTTCCAATATCATAATATCATGTTGGCAATAGATGAAACCTTTACTTTGCCAGGTTACATTTTAGGCCTGATTTATGATCTTGCGCAGGTCCTCGCTCGCTGATGATTAAGGCAAGGCGCCTTTACTGCAAATGCTTGTTGTATGGCGGTGATGTTGAGAATGTGAGCCACGCGCATAGGATTAATTTCCACTTTATAAGCCCGCACTACACATTCAACTCTAACGCCTTTGTCGTCCAAGAACATCAATCTACTACCAAGTTCGTGCGTTTCATCAACATGGTGTTAAAGTAAACTTTAAAGCAGCATAGTTATAGTATTTTACAGTATTATATTGCCTTCCTGCACGGGCATCCATTAAAGATTTCCTATGAAGGAACCCAGTTCCGCTGTCCATGGTGCTGAACTAACATTTCATATTTCTAGGTGGTTTAAATCACACTTAAACCGCCTCCTTTCATAAAAGTATTTGTTTTGGTGAGCACTTCTCTGAGATGTTTAGTTTCAAAAAATGATGCTGTTGAAGCTGAGCTCAACGTGTGCACGTGAAAGCAGCAGTACAACAGGGAAAGCCTGTATTGCACATACATCAAGAAGAAGAGGCTTTCACTGATGTAAGAGGTGGCTTAAATTTGTATTTTTTTTTTAAATGAGGGAGGAAATAAAGTTATCCTGTTTAGCAAAACAATATAAGTTCTAGCTGATATAAATTCAAAACAGAGTTTTTATATATCTTGCACATGCCCAGGATCTTTAAATTACCATATTGTTCTGCTCATTTAAACACATTCAGGCTCAGGAACAAATCTTTGGCCCAACTCAATGTACAGTTCATGTTTTAACTTATAATTGTCACTTCATCTGCTGTGATTTCAAAGCAAATAATTCCTTTAGAAATACAATTTAACCCTTTTTCTGGAGCCGTTCAACAAGGTTTATAGTAATAATCTTATAGTTTTATGGCACTAAACAGATTTTTTTTCCTTAATTCATAATGTAATTTATCTAATTGATATAAATGATGACAACGACTAGTCTGATTGCTGAAATAAGATAAGTCACTTCCTTGAATCGTGACATGTCCTCTCATTTAGTGCCTGTGTGGCTCTTTTATACAGTCATTGGTCTGACAGCCTGCCAGAAAGAGGGCAGCTCTAATTGGAGGGTTTTCCAACTAATAAGCCTCAGAAAGATGTCCACAGTGTTACATGTCAGTAGGCAGACAGCCAGAAAAGCTCCGCAAGGTGGTAATAATTCCACATATATGGCTAATGACTCACAATATGTCAGACCCATTCAGACAAAAAAAGTGCTCAGATCTAGCGATGCAACCGGTGTCCTATGCAGTACACCAAACAAGGTGGACTAAATAAATACAAGCAGCTCTTCAAAAATGGTTTGGGATGCCTTTTCGAAAGACCTTTGTCGCCATCCAGTGGCTTTGTCAAGATTTACGGAAATCTGAGAATAAGTTGGCAACAAAACACTGAAATTATATTTTAACGGAGCTTCACAGACAGGCCTGGTACTTTTCTGGTTTTCTGGTTGTTAAACTTCTAACAATCTATTCTTTTACAAACATGGGTTTTAGGTGAAAATGTCACTTGTGATCATAAATTTGCAACATCCTTTTCCAGTGCCTTTCATCAGAGGATGCTTACACTAGTAATAATATAGCATTTAATCATTTATTAACACTAGTGCATGCACTTAAGACAACTTATAGTGTCAGGTTTTATTTTTAGTGGCATGAAAATCATTTAAAACACTGAGTCCTGACATAAAATCTTTCTTCATAGGGAACTGTCTCTCAGATAGAGTTAAATCCCATCTAGGAAGAAGGCCAGATAAATGATCCATTAACATGAGAGTCACAGCAAAGAACATGGGATATGATTTATGTTGTCTTTTTTGTGATGATTTCCTGTAAAACACTGCCACCTTCTGGTCCTTCAGGTGCATAGGACAAGCCTTACAGGTTAAAGTTTCATAAGACTAGCCAAGGTTCTTGGTTGTTTAGGTTAAAGGAAAGACAGAGTCAAATATCCTTTCAAATCTGACTTTGGTGTTTTGCATTATGGGGGCCTTCGCTTTTCCACTTGATATCCTTTTATGGGTACGCAGGACATAAAAAATAAAAATATTGAAAAAAGTGTCCATGTTGTCTCACAGTTATTGTCTCAGTATTCCCGTTAGTCTTAGACATAGTTATTGAGCCTATAGCCACTGCTGGAAGCGGAACAAAGCGAGGGAACATGGTTGCCTTTCAGGGCCTCGGGGGGCCTGTAGGGTGGAGCAGGCGGATGTAAGTTGTTGAAGACAGGGGGAAGATGTGATGACTGACTCCTCTGCGTATGGGGGGGACTCTGCCGTGACCTGTCACCACTGCTGCTCCAACACAGCACCATTCCCCCGACCAGACTGAGACAGGCCGAGGCGTAGCCAAGATACACAGCCAGTCCGATCTCATACTTCATTCCACTGTGAATTAATGGGTTGTAGAAATTCTTGATGACCTCATTGGTGGTCCAGGACACGGTGACCAGGCAAAGAAGCCCAGCACAGAGAAAACAAATCCCACCGCTCAGGACCAGGGGAGATTTAATCAGTGAGCCCCGGGCGAAGCGGGTACATTTCATCCCAATCACAGAGATGAGAGATGCCAGGACTGAGGTGAGACAGGAGATTACCATGAGCGCCCGGGCAGCCTGATGTGGAGAGGGAAACAGTAGATAACTATTAAACTTTGGACTATAAATTAACTCTTACTCTAACAGGTCTGGGCAATGAACCATTCAGTTAATATACTGCTTTTTAATAAGTGCAAATACTTCTATTCTAGCTTATATTAAGAGAGCTATTGTCCGTTCTTATTAATAAATATCCAACAGGGTACACTAAATTGAGACTATGTAGGTTTTTCTCAATAGTGAGCATGTTGAGTTTAATAATAACAGCAGTATGACTAAAAACTCACATAAGAAAATAAATTATATATAATAATATATTAATATAATATATAGTATAATATACTTATTATATTAATAAAATCCAGGAGTGTACAGTGATTGAAGCAACATAAATTTAATATTCAAGAGTCCTTAAAAGAACCTGTCCTGAATTAACTAAGGTTCTTGACCTTCCACCTACCTGCCCATCCTGAAACGTCATTCTAAAACTGAATATGTACTAATGAGTTGGGCTATAAGTATTATTTTCATTTGCACTTAATCTGATAATTAATGAAAACTGAAAACTTCATATTTCAATTGTTTATTGTGCATGTAAATGCCCAACTGGGGGTAAAGGTGGAAAATAACCATATAGCTATAAAGTTTCTGTGCAGCATGCTAATTTGAGCTCTTTCTTGGAGTTACAGAATTATGTTAAACTGCACTGTTGCTATCAAATTAATTTAAGTTAATTATTTTATATTATTATATGCTTGGTTAGTAACTGGTTTTGTTCATGAGATGTCAGAATTCCAATAAGGATTTTTAAAAAGATGTTTACTTCCTAATGATCGACTAAACTAAATAAAGTTTTCAGAAGGTTTTCAGGTAACTTATTATGAAAACAACAACAACAACAAAAAAACTACCAATATGTGTTTTGAGATTTCTGCTCTTCTCATTTATCTACATGGTGGTGTTTGTGCAGTACCTGCAGGTCGGGTGGCAGCGCCAGCAGAGACCTGTACAGCTCACACTGGTAAATACCAGTGCTGCGCCAGACACACTCCATCCACAGGCCCTTCATGTACCCAGTGGCTGTGATAATGTTAGCATCCACATGAGCTTTGCTGCGCCAGTGAGGGAGCAGGGTTGCAACTATAGTTCCTGCAAACCCCAGTAATCCTAAGAAGAAGCCAAGGAGCTGAAGTGCCATGCTGGCCATGATCGGCTCCTTTCAGAGAGATCCTTAAATGGCAAAGTACGAAATTATCGTTAGTAAAAATGTATAAACTTTAGTAAAAGGCAGTTTGCAGCATTTCAATGCCCCTTAAAACAAGATGACAACTACATTGGATTCAGTGGTTTCACAAAAATCAGCAAACACAAACCAATTTAAATACATGCCACTTTAAAAGAAAACTTTCAGAACAAAACTACTGACTGTCCCGCAGGCTGAAATGTGGCTGGATTACTCCTCTTATCGCTGCGGTTCCCAGCAGTACAGTAATTCCACTGAGCTCACATCCAGTCACAGAGTCTGAGTCATTCTTCAAGTGTCTCTCCCGAGTGTGGGCACAAATAGCTGTGGAAACTTTCAGTATTCTGGCATCCGTCTCTGGTGAGTGGCAGGTGACTGCATGTGTAACTAATGAGTGCGGTGTTCAGCTTCACCTGTTTAACGCTCTCCTCTGGAGGGCAAACCACAGAAGTCTATTTGTTAAGCTCTTCGCCGCCCCTCAAGAAAGTAGAGAGAGAGGAAATTAAACATTTACAGAAACCACCCAAGCTGAGAAGCACCGCTATAAGCCACTAACTTTGAAATTTTTCACAGCTCTGCAGGGTATTTGAAAGCGAAGGACTGAACGACTTGCTGACAGAGCCTCCAGCCGCTGGGCCCCAAACTGTGACAAGAGAGGATAGCAGTGACTGCTGTTGTAATAATGGGCCAAATTATGTTATTTTTCAATGAAAATTTCTGACCTGACATTCTTTGGCATTTAGTTTTACATTTGAAAATGCATGCTGAGCCCTAAAAACACCATAACATTCAACTGTAGGCTACAACTACAGATCCCCTACCTGAAAAGTGTGAAAAGATGAAAACCATCCATGCTTAATCATTTACTTTTGTTCCCTAGACTTCATGTCTCTGAATAATACAATGTGGTAAATAAACGGACAAAAAATACTACTAATTAAAAGTGCCTTTTTGCTCCCACATGAATAAAACTGACTTTAAATTTCACACCACAGACCAAACTGTGCTTATACAGATCCATTGTTTTGACTTCCTCAGAGAACAGAAGCTGTTTATGAAGCTGATTATTGTTCAGTGTTAGACCTGGCACTGCCGGAGCCTCTTAAAATATCACATACACACAAGCTTCCTTGTCCTTATTTAATGATTGACTACGCTGAAGGCATAACAATTAAGCAATGGGAACAAAGGCAAAGCTGTGACAAGGGTCTTGTTTCAAATTTGCTTGCCCTGAAATTAGCCCAGTTTAGTCTTTGACTACTGTGCAAACCACACTGCAATACTTACAATATAAAACACTCCATGACTGCGGCATAGCCTTACCTGTATTTCTAACATTTACTTAACAGTCTCCACATTTAAATACTCACCAATAAGAGGACTACAGGACCATCATCACAGGTGTCCAGATGGTATACTCGTCCTGAGACGCAGAGATGTACTTAGAGAACCTCCAGATAAACAGGGCCTTTGACTCCACACTGACCAGCTCCTTCTGTTTCTGCTCTTATCTTAATGGACAAACAATCTGTGGATGTGTGTGTGTATCTTTGTGTGCTCCAGGACTGTCAGCTGTGTGACCGGCCTGTTTTAGATATCATCGTCATCATCATCATCGGCATTATCCCTGTCAGTGTCGGCAGCATCATGTCAGAGATGACATGAGAGACAGTCCCGCTGCTGGCTTCTTGCTCCAGACAGATAAACAGGGCCAATGTCAAATGTGGACCCGGAGGCAGGGCAGTGCTGCTAAGCTGAGGCGGACAGAACAGACATTGTCTTCGCTGGCTGTGCTGTTTTTGTCTCAGTAAATCAGTTCTGCACCTACAGATCTGTTGATAATAATAATAATAATAAAAACAAGAATAAAAGAATACAGAATGGAATCCAACAACAAACTTGTAGTGGAATGGTTAATGTTTATTAACTGCTATTATAAGCAATTTAAAGAGTCAAAACAAAGCTGCAGCCAATTAAGACAGTTTTTTAAATACATGAATTGCCCTTATGGTAATTTTAGTTAACTAAAATTTAAACAATGCGTGGATGTAGTTTAGCTACCTTAAATAAAATAAAAAACATACAGCGAATTTATTTAGATTTAGTCAACACTACCAGCATGAGAAGGCTTTGGCTCATATAAATGTGTGTATTGCAGCTTTCATCAAACTAATAACAGAAAGTAATAAAAATTTAACTAAAATATTTTAAACAAACAAACAAACAAAAAACCCTCAACTGAAAAGAGCAAACTCACCTTGGAAACTGCTGAAACTAAAGTTACCTGAAAACAAAACATGAATAATAATGAAACTAGTGGACAATAACTCCACCTGTACATACTGTAGGGCAATCCACGAAATGCTGGTGAATTCATTGAAGTTTGAGCTTCTCTCTCTGTGCTTTTCCTCATTCTGTGTCCCAAGTTTAACCTGCCGTGACATCCTCTTGGTATACAAGAGCATTTTTCCAGTCTGTCCCCTGGGTCCTTCATACAACTCTCTGTGACAGCCCTATAGTGAAGAGATGATCCTCTCCAAGGTCTGCCTGTGGGAGACGCCATTTGAATGTGGAACACTTAATAATCTTAGTTAAGCAGAATAATCCTGTGATTAGCAGCTGAGCACGGTTGGTTTCTTGGACAAAGTGCTAGAGGGTAATGTGTGTAGTACAGGCCATCCTTTTAAACTGGTTTAAGTCTTTAGAGGTCTTTCCTGTGCCACACATATTTTGTTAATACTTTATGCGGATTAACAACAAAACAGCCTACAAAGTCACATATCTAAAAGCCCCTGCACATGCACAAACACACACATAGACACAGGTGTTGGTTGATTAGACCTCTGATACGGGGGTTGAGGTTAGTTGGACCAATACTGGGAGTTAAGTGAGGTCAACAAATTCTATCAGCAAACCATAATGGGAAAAAAAAAAGCAGTGGTGTGGATGTCATACTGGGCCTTTCAGGTGACAAATCTGTATTTACTGCAAACATTGTGGCTTCTCAAAACATTACAATTAATTAACAGCAAAAATGATAACTCCAATTAGCATTGGACCACACATAAACTAACATAAAACTACTTCGTGTTTCCTGACATGTCAAAATGTCTGCTGTATGGTCTACATCAGGGATATTAACCTGTTTTTACATTGTGGCCCACATACCTCCCACTTTGATCTTAAGTGTGATGGACCAGTGAAACTCACCCTTCTGTCAGTGTAAAGAGGTTTACCTATAAATGTAATCCTTCAGATATCCTAATATGAGAAAAAATTAAATCTGTCACCATGACTTGTTGGGCTTAAATTGTAAGAAATGTGTAAAATTACAGAAAAAGTTCTGGTAGCCCAAACTGTTTCTGTTAATTCACAGAAAATGTAAATCAACATTTTTTT
>VVHJ01001070.1:17795-28121 GCA_015107715.1 Tylochromis polylepis
TTTTGAATTAAAAAAAAATTAAAAAAAAATTTTTTTTTTTGGGGGGGGGGGGTTACCTTGGACCCATTTTGAAAAACTCACTATAGTATATAGTGAGATAATGTATTTATTTTATATACATGTCTTCATAAGTCAACTTACTAGTACAATCAAACATATTACAGCCCCCCCCCCAAGAAAAAACAAAACAAAAAACCCCAAAACAAAACACGTAGAAATATCACAAATTTGGCACAATACTTGGCCAATTCGGGTCTCCGGGCCTTATGTTTGACACCCAGGGTCTATTGGCTTGATAATTGGGTAATGGAACAATGCCACACAACATACATAAAATTAGTAACTGAATGTAGACTATTTAAAGGCTGTATATAAAAAGCTGACTGTATCATTTAACAACTACCTTACTATTATGTATTAAAAATTAATAATACCTTATTTAAGAGAGGAAAAGTTTTGTCCATGGCTTTCTGGGATAACAGCTAATTCAGCTATAAAGTAGCTAGAGCTAGCTATCTGCTGCTGTTTTTCAATGAGGAATTTTATTATTATTTTTTTTCCGTTTGATTTATTTACAGTCTCTGCTGACATTTACTTTCTTTTTAGCCTTACTTTAGTAACATTTATATAAAGGTGTTGTAACGTAAGGACATAAATATTTTCCCATCCTTACCGCACAGATGAAAGGAAAGAGAGGGGGGGGGGGGGGGCAGTTTCGCGCCGTTGTCTGCTAATGTGTCATTAAAGACAGCAGCTAGGTTAGCTGCCTCTGCTTTTACTTCCAGCATTTGCTATTCAAATTTTTAATTGCACAGGTAAGATGTTGTAATGTCAACTCGTAGCGCTGTTAACTCTGTGTCTGAATTTGCGACTCTTGTGAAGCTCAAAGTTGATGAAAATGTAGTTTTTATGAGTTACTTTTACTTAGCTATGTTAGCTGACTTTGTGTTAGCTGAGTGTTTCCCAGTCATATTTGCTTATCTTTTGACAGTCAGTTAGCCAGAGATGACAATGGTCAGAAGGAAGCCATCCAGAAATGTTGGTAAGTATTCACGGACACATAAGCCTTACAAGAAGAACCATCATGGGCCCAGACCTCCTCGGACCATCATGACCCGCAGCCAGTGCTCCACCAGCGGCACCAGCTTCTTCAGCAGGGTCCCTGCAGAAGTGTTTGACATGATCCTAGACAAACTGTCTGGTGGGTTTCACCTATTATTTTGTACCTGTTCCCCAATTAATATATAACAGGAGCTGTGTTATGTTGTAAGGGGCTTTTTAAAATATTTATTGGCACAAGCTGGGTATAACTCTGAATTTTCGTTTGTGCAACTTATATGAGGTACAAAAGATTTTACCAACATATATGTGTCCTTATGTGTAATTTAAGCACTACTTTTAGGACACATTCTGCAATAATAGCTCCATTTCAGAAAGTCCAGATATGAGCCATTTAGAAAAAGGCTGTTTTAACTTTTACAGTTACAGTTTGACTGGGATTGCATTTTTGATCGATGAAAATGTGTGTGTTTTTTTCTCAGTGCTGGAGATCAGTGTGTTCAGCATGGTATCAAAGGATATTACTAGATATATTGCAGACTACATCTCCACTGTGGCTTGGAAGAATAAAGTGATCCTCCAAAGCTTTCACCACTCCACCTGCATTGAACAGAAATCCACTGTTGGACACTACAGAGACCTCGGTATTTCAGTGTTTTGTTTTGTATAGCTCTTCTCGCTGCTTTTTATGTATTTCTCACAGCCTCAGCTACTATTTAAAATACCATCGAGTGGTAATGTGGTGTCGTGTTTGATGTCTTAGGTTTGTTGTTCAAGAGGTGTACCCTGTTGCTACCCACAAAGGACAGGTTAAAGTTTATCTTTAGCAAAATTTCACAGGTAAGAAAGTGGCAGGTGAGATGACAGGCTAGAACAGAATACTCTAACTTGTTAAATGTTTTAGTTTTAATTTTACTGAGTGAAGGCAACAATACATGTGGTTTTTGTAATGTGCTGCAAAAGTTAAAGAAAAATTAAACTTTGAATGTATTGCTGTTTTATGCAGCATAACACGGTGGCATTTTAACAGGTTGATTAATACTAATAATATGTTTGATGTCAGGCAGTAAAATAGTACATATAATTTAGCATGGTGGTCCTAATTTGTCTAAACGTATTAAACATATATGAAATGTCACTATTTCACAAAAGTTATTGCAGTATTTAAAAAAAAAAAAAACTGATTATTTGCAATCCCAATTTATATTGGTGGAAAAAAACCCCTCTCTTATTGTCATCTTGATGTGTTTCAGATTCCCTGCTTCATGTTGGAGAAATGTATAGCACCAGACTGCTTTGCTTTCTCCAGCTTTGGAGTCTTCCTCAAGGTGAAGACCCTTAGTTAACGACTCTCATATTTATGAAACCTGAATCTAATGAAAGGAAATAACCAACCAGAGCACCAAAACATGATATCATCCAAAAGATAACCTTTTTAGCAACAAAGTCTCTGACAATGTTACAGAGATCTCACCCTAAAGTTACTGCACAATCAGGCAATCTTGCTAAGGTAGTAATAATAGCATAAACTGTAAGAAAAACACAATACTTTAGGTTAGGAAATGTTTAGCTCGGTATGATTAATTTCTGTCTTTAGTTTTTCAGCTTGGTGTTAAAAAAATGGCTGTAAAAAAGGAATAGAAATATTGAGGGGTGTCTTATAGATTCTTTTACAGACTCTGATTGCAGGGTGGGATGAGCTGGAGTGCCATAGAGTATTCAACTTCCTCTGTGACCTCACAAACTTGCTACAAAAAATTGAAGCAGTCATCACTGCAAAACCAGGTGTGTGTGTTCCAGAGTTATCCAGAGAACAAAGCAGAAATATGATGCAGAGAACAATCCATCGCTAAAGCTCCCATGTTCAATTACAGCCTCTTGCTGAGCCTGTGCCTTTTGTGATAGTCTTCAGGAGCTATGGATAAATTTGTATGTCCATTCCCAGGTGTGAAGTGGTCCCAGGAGCTGCAGCTGCGACTATTCTGCCGTCAGGTTCTTTTGGACCCGTGGTCGAACCAGCTGGAGTGTCAGTTCTGGCTGATGCAACTCCTGAAGCCTTGGCCCTTGGTCAGCCAGGCCCACTTACTGTTTATCCTCTATGGTCCTCTGCTGCCTGAGGGTAAGATAACGTGATACTGAAATATTAATGCAACCGGATAGTATCGACATTATGGAAACATATTAAAAACATTAAAAAAATCCTTTGTTGCGACATTAAGTTACTCCTTCATGCAGGTATGCTCGGCTGGTATGGTCTGGTGGAGAGGGGCCTTCCTCACAGCGCTCTGTGGGACCTGGCCAAAGCCATCCTCATGCTCTTTGGCAAACTAGGAGACAAAGGCTGGAGCACTGACTCGATGATCGCAATCATGGAGGAGCTCATTGGTACGTTTGTTGAATAAGAGAGAGATGCACACTGGGAGTTACAGATTCCCAAGCAATAAGATGAATAAAGGATGTGTTTTTCAAATGTATGTAAAACATTTCAGTTTAATGATTGTAAGTAGAAAAAACTCATATAGATTTCCTCAAGTGATTGTAGATGCTGGCTGTTTGTTTCCTTACTGTCTCCAGTCATTCCTCATCCATGGCATGTGGAGAATGTAGCTCGTCTTTTGGTGCGTTGTGGCAGCAATTTCTGCTACACTGTTCTGGCCAGCAAGGCTCTCAATGGACGACTCCTTGAGATCTCAAGACTCATGGTCTACATCATACTGGTGAGAGGAATAATTTCCTGCTTTTATCCTCAGCTATTTATACCTCGTTTATGGTTAAGTTTGGTATATTAGAAAATTACTGGCTATTAACTGAGAATGAGAAGTTGCTTGAGCCAGAATCAGCATGTGTAAGACAGAAGGTAGAGCAAAGAGTTTTGGACAAGCTCACCATTGTTGCAGTGGCCACGCTAGAAGGAACCCATGTGAAAAAATAAAGAGTGCTTCACTCAGAAATAACAAGAGCCGAGGTTCAAATGTAAGACCTTTCTGCTTTGGGGTGCTGAGTTAGTGATCTCCATTCCCTGATCATTTTTTTTCTTCACTCAAAATATACTGCAGAAGAACATATTCTTATATGTCATGGTCAATATTCTTATGTATTATTGCCTTTTTTACATTTTTACCAAAAAAACAAAAACAAAAACAAAAAAACAGCATAAGGAATCACTTGCAATGTCCATGATGCTAATGTTGATTGGCTATTTGTACCTTCCCCGCAGGGAAACCGTACAAACTTTAATATATATTATTCACAGGACTGAAAATATCTTGCCTAACCATTTTGGGTTATTTTGATTTATCATTACAGGAAGAGCAGATACATTATATCATTCAAGACTGGCTCAGTGTGTTGTTCTTGTGCCATTACATTAGGTGTGTGAAAAAGACAGCTATCACATGAGCTGGGCGGTGAAGCTGGTGCAGCAGCTCTGCAGGGTCTTCAACACGCCCCCGGAAAAGTTCTACTTCATCCAGCAACTGGAGAACACATTTTCAGAAGTGACCCGGGAATTCTTTGAGTTTTCTGTAGCAGGTGAGGTTGAGCAGCTTTCACTTTTACACTCAGCTCTCTGTTCAGCATGACGGACAGCATCGGTGCAGCTGTCGCCCCGATCCTTTTGTAATTTTGCATGCAAACTAATTTTTGATCTGGGCAAGCATGTTTCCATACCAATGTTTCTATAGCCTGTTGTAATACAGTTTCTTAAAGTTGGAGGTTTTCTGGGTAAACTCAACTGGGAAGAGGCCCAAGGGTTGACTGAATTTGCTGGAGAGATTATATATGCCTTATCTGGCCTGAGAGTGTCTCTGGCTCTCCCACCAAGAATTGCTAAACATTGGAGAGGAAAAGGATGTCCGCTTACGATGACCTGTTGAGCCTGCTGCCACCGTGACCACATTTCTGTTAAGCAGAAGAAAATGGATGGATTGAAGGAAACCTTAATGGGTAGACAAAAACCATAGACTGTATATACAAGGTGGACCAAGGCATCCCACTGTGAAGGCTTGTTGTCATGCGAGGTTCCGTTTACATTTACATTTTATTTATACAGTGGCAATTCACAACTACAGTGAACTGAAGACTTTATCTTGTCCAAGTTAAAAAAAAACACTGGTTTGTTCCAAGGACAAAACTCCTAAACACACTCCACAAACATAAAAGAGCTACCCCAACCGGACAAAGGATTCAGCAGTACACCTGCACTTGAAGGACAAAGGACATTTTCAAAGATGCTAATGTTTACAATTTGGACATCAGAAGACAGATGGTTTCGGAGAGGAGTAAAGGAGGCCATCTATGTCCACTGTGAATGACTGTAATTGAACAGAGGTGGTGGCTTAGGACACCAGCTATCAGCCACCTACAATGCAGCCTTAAGATCCCTTCTCAGGTGTCTCAATCCCCACTCACACCTTGCCTCAGGTGACCTCAGTAGATCACATGATGGGGTCGGGCAAAGTCTGACACTGGTTTCACTTTTAACCACCAGTGATGGTAATGAGTCACGCATTTCTTCCACACCTCAGCTCTTGTGACGACTCACGTGATCAATAGTCAACGACCCCTAGGACCACCTCCAAAGGGGAAAATCCTCACTTTAAGTACTTTATGAGGCTCTTCACCATTTGATTTTAGTACCAAAGAAGACTTTTGGATGAGAGGTGACCCAAAGTTCAGTTGCCTTATTATTTGAAATTCTCAAGAAAAAATTTAAAACATTTCCATGATGTGATGTGGTCATTTTAATCTTATCGAATGAAGGAACAACAGAAAACTGCAACACGGGAAAACTACAGTAACAAACATGAACCCCGTACCACCCATGTTGTGTTCAGATAGACTGGGAAACTAATGTGCTAATTTACAGATGTTCAGATGTACAACAAGAAAGTTAATATATTCATATAAAGAGAGGAAACACATTTGCAGTAAGGGTGTGTGTAAGCATGGTTAAGGTGTAGGTGAGAAAATGATTTTGTCTACAGTGTGGAGCAGCTTGTTTTGAAAGTGTGTGTGTTGACGGGAGGCTGTGTACGTGTGACAGCTCAGACAGGTGGCATTTACAGGGAACTTATTATTTTTCCTTATTTTAGTGAAAACATTTACAGGTGGGGTAGATGTGTTTTAACCTCCTTTTTTGCCTCCTACAGCAAATCCTTGTATGAACCTTTAAACTTTGCTCCACCAGTGTTAATGGCTTATAATACATCTGGAGGGACCTGTTTGTTACTCTGTGTGGATTAATCCCTGCTATGGAATGAATGGACTGGACTGAAAAGATCGGGCAGTAGCGTTAAATAAAGGCGTAGAGTAACATTTCTAGACTCACCAGCATACTGAACATGTATTTAATATAATTGGATCCCTTACACCAGTAGTTGCCTTCCCACATTATTTATTTTTAACGCAGCCATTTTACAGCCCCACAGAGGAACCTCTGAAGCATATTTAGACTGATATAGAAAGTCAGTAATGCCTTTATCTCTTTCCAGGGAACCACTTTGATGATAGAGAGACTTTCCAGACCCTGTGTATCCTTCTGGACGCCAGTGCTCGCTTCCACACTACATTCCTTCACATGTTCCTCAGATAGGAATCATGCAGATTAAAAGTGACAAGATGCAGAGGAGCGAGGGAAGACGTGGGAAGAGATAAATGTCAATAATGAAAGGGCTTAATGAATGAACTGAATGATAGAGAGTGACGGGTTTTTGTAAAAACAGTCCAGATAGAAGGCTGAGACAGACTTGAACAAGAGGACGTTGTCATGGTGCTCAGAAAGCTGGGGGTGGATTTGAACCTTCACCTGTAGATTGAACATACATCTGTTTGATTAACCGTTCAAACTGTATTGCTATTTATACAAAATATTTGTATCAAAGTTTTACAATCTTGTTCTTAAAGCAGCTCTGAAGTTAACTTTTATTATACTATTTAATATTTATTCATTACAGTAAGGTTATTTAACTTTAACTATTAAGACTATTTATTTGACAGTTTATTTATTCGCACGGTGTGTAGGTGTGGTACTGACTAAATGGTTCGTTGTGCTTCTAATTTATTAAAGTGGCATTTTCACTTTGATTTTGTCTCAGTTTCTCCGGCAGTATCACGTCTGCTACAAACACAGCGTACACTCAGCAAATAGGCTTTTATTAGACAGTGCAATATTCAGCATTGACAACGTTTTCAAAAAAGGATGTAATTAATACAGCATTGTGTCAATAAAAAAGCAGCTTCAATAAAAAAAAATGTTGCTGTATACAGAAACAGTATAAATGATTATTTTTAGTTTACAGAGTATGCTCATAATGATATATAATAAGGAAATCTATCAGGGACTGCTTTAAATAATCAGAATATTTTTGATTTTTCCTTTTTTTTTCCCAAAGGGAAATAGATCTTAAAGTTATTGCATGTCCAGGAATTTGTAGGTTATTTGACATTTAAGTTTAAGGCCTACAACATCAAATGTGATGAATACTCCAGATGATGAATGAGATCCAGTTACCACATCCCCTTTGTCCGTGGTCACGGCCATTTCAGTCATTCATGTGTTCATTATTTTCAAATGATCTGGAAAAAGGAAAACAGAACTGTGGTTGGGCTTTTTTTTTTGTCTAGGGGTTTGGATACAAAATAACCTTTTAATAAATAGAAAATCAGCTAATTGTGGAATTTACAGAGGATTATGGATGGAAACAGGACACAGAATACAACACATAGTGGAGGAAAGGTCTGATTTAGACAGGATTTACTTCCTCCCATCCAGAGAAATACGTTCTATAATCACAATCACAGTTTTATAACACCATCACAACAATAAAGCACAATTATACTTACTGTGCAATCTGATCTAAGGGTATGAAAAAGAACAGCACTTAATACAAGATGCAGAAAGTATTGACATTTAAATTTTCTGACTTTCTCTTTTGGCCCAGTATGACATTTTCATTAAGTTTACTAAACAGACATGTTACCTTGTAGCCAGTCCAGCCCTTCCTGTAGGCCCTCTCCTTTGATAGCATTGCTGGCACTGAAAAATAAGATGTCCAGGAGTTAATCTGCTTGTGACACACATTCACTTTCTCATGACTTTTCTTGGATCCTAGACATTTAAAGCTGTCAAGCTTTTAATCCATCACTCTGCCATCTGTCTAATGAGCAGACAAGTTACAACATACACATACATGTACACACTGATGGCATGTTGCTGTGCCCCTTGGTAATGTTTAACCTATGAGCCACAGACAAATCAAATAAACAGGAAGGGACCAGGGAGCAAACAGTCCACATTATCTTTATTTAAGATTTAAAGCTGTAACTTGGGGAGAATAAAATGGAGTAGATAGGCGCGTGACAAGACTTGGCTCTGTTCAGTAAGTTTAATCTAAGGGCACTTCCTCGAAGACTACAAACACCTGAATGACTTTGGTAACAAATTACTCAACAGTGTCTCTGGAGGTGTTTTTATTGCGTGCTACTTCTCAGCAGGGTGAACTCAGGGTGGCAGATACATTACCAGATGTGCCAGGGTTTGTCTTTGATGTTCTCCAAACACAACATCTGTGAGACCTTGACAGAAGACATTGCATCCTGCAGATCTATCTTGTTAGCAAAGAATAATACCGGTATCCTTTTGCTGCGGATATCTGCATAGAAAGAAGAAATGTCCAGACCAGTTTATTGTGAGCTAAGAGCGAGAGAAAAAAATGTTTTTGGGAGGAATTTTTTGTTTTTAATTCCACTACTGATATTGTTAGATTTTGAACTGGATAGCTTCAAATATGATCACTCCACTTGATGCTACCTAGATTAAAGCCAGTAAAATGTGTCAGTTCAAGTTTATAATGAATGGTGCAAATATTACTTAACTAGGTTTAGATAACCGGCCTTAGTACTAATGCAGGCATTTTAAACAAGTTGTACACACAATCTGCATCAGTTATATACTGTTTGTTTTATTTATTTTTTTTATAACCGGATAAACTAAATTGTGTAGAAAATGTGTCTAAAAACAAAGATTGTGTACCTTCATGGTTGAGAAGAGTGTCTAGCTCCTCTTTAGCAACCACCATTCTCAGCTTGTCACTGCTGTCAATGACAAATATGATGGCATGGCTCTCTCTACCGAAGATAGGAGAAGAAAATGTACAGAGTCAGTTTTAAAACTTTGAACATCTGACCAGCAAAAGGCTTGTTCGCGTTTGTGTATCCTACTTGTAATAATGCTCCCACAGGTTCCTGTATCTGCTCTGCCCAGACATATCAAAGACTGTGAAGGACAGGCTGCATGCAGAAAGGAGGAGAGAGGAAGAAGGAAAAAGACAGCTTAACATCATAACAAACTGCTGGATTAGTTATTTTGAATATGCTGTAAAATTGCGGAATTGCATTCTACCTTGAACTCTTGAACTTTTCGATGTTGAAACCAATTGTTGGGACGATTTCTTGTGCCTGTGTCTGCATTCGCCCCCGAGCACAAACACACAAAAACAGACAAGTAACGGCAAAAGTATGTCAACAATAAAATAATATAATTAAAGCGTAATATGGGCTTTACCTGACTAACATGTTTCCACTCTTCTGACAATGGGCCTAAATGATTCGAATGCTGAAAACAAGCAACCAGTGAAGGACTGCAGCGAAATATGGATTGTGACAGGCCTTCGTACAGCGAGTTTACCAAATTAGCAGGGTTTTAGAAAAGATTTACATGTCTTAGAAGCCTCTGTACCTACAGGACTATAAACACAAATGCCTCTCAGTTCCACTTTAAAAAAAGATATCAAAATACCTCACTCTTGAAGCTCAGTTATGAACTTACATTAGGTGGTTTGAGCTGGTTGATGATGGTAGTTTTGCCGCTGTTGTCCAGTCCCAGACACAAAACGTTGACCTCTTTCTTCTTCAGGCCGAGCCAGCCCGTCAGTTTATCCAACAACCCCATTACACTCAGCTGATGCTATGCCAATTAATTTTTCAACACATCACCCCATAGATGGTCTGATTACTGGGAATTAAATGTGTTAAGACTAGCAAAAAAATAATGATAAACATAGCCGTGAATGTTCCTAGTACATGCCATGAATAGAGCTGCAAGCTGAGATGCTCCCTGGGCATCCCAGCTTGTGCAAGGTAATCCTATTAGGGCGAATTAAGCTCAGTGAACCACCCGGCGACCTGATCATGAGGAGTATGGAGCTTCCCAGGCTCCCCGGCCTGATGCATTTGATTTATTACTCAAACGCTTTACCTCTCTGGAGG
>VVHJ01001071.1:3067-28219 GCA_015107715.1 Tylochromis polylepis
CTCAGCGCGCATATTTAAATCCATGGAGAACCTCTCATAAACGACACAGAAGGTTAAATGATGTCAGATTGTAACAGCAGATTGTGTATATTTTAAAGGCAGACTGACAGTGCTTGGTTTTATTTGATCAGGCTGTGCTGGAGAGCCTCATAAGGTGTGGGATATCATTATGGTACAGTGATCTCTCCACACAGGTAAAATATAAGCCGCTGTGTTTAATTCAGTTCACCTGTGGAGGTGATGGGAAGGACTGTCAAGCAATGACAGCTAAACATGTGATGGAGATGTTTTTCTAAATGACTGCACGAGGCCTCACTTTAGCATCACAAAATGGAGGATTTGTAGCAGTTACATGCAAAAGACAACCCCTCTACCTGTGTAATGATAACCTTTTTAGTCCTGCTGCTTATGAAGCTGCCTGATCTAACACCTGCGCCACAAACATACGTTTGAATCCAGTGTTTATGTGATCTTATTCTGGGTTCTTATACCTCAGCAGTGGAGATTCTCTTTTCCACTTCTTTGATCTTGTCTCTGCAGCCGTTTCTCGCCGTTTCCAGGTCTTGATTTGGGAATCTGCAAAGAAGTCAGACATCACACATAAGCCTGAAAACATCTGAGCTATGTCTGGTCCATTCCAATATCAACACCGGCCACTGGGAATATTCACATTCCCAAAGACCTTAATAAGATTCAGCTCACTGAGGCAGAGCCAACCGTTCTCCACTGCTCAGTAAAAGGAGGTAGGCAGTGTAGAAGGAATGCAGACCAGGTTGGCATGCAGTCTGGTCTTATGGCACCAGACATAACCCCACCCAACACCAGTGCTTTAAAGAAAATCCATTTAGGCTGAACAGGAACAAATTTCCATTCTTTTTAACTCACATCATTGCTGCTAAAAGCTTCATAAAGAAATTAAAAACAGTAATTTTCATCTGATATAATCCTCATACAGACTGTGTAGTCCGTGTAATTCAATTATATGTAAACTCGCCTCTGTCCCAACATGTTGCCGGACACTTTTTGTTCAGTCATACAAACTGGCATCTAAAGAGGTAAACTTAATTATTTAAGGAGTGCTGCAGACTTAATTTATTTTTGCAAACACTGGATCTTTAAACACAATTACAAATATAGTCCTTTTGTTACTTTACATTACATGCACTGTTTGAGTGAGCAGATTTTGCTAACCGTCTTGCCACAGACTATTCTTGGTACTTTAAAAACTGCAAAAGGACTTCAACGTTTCAAAGCCAACTCAGGCTGTTGTGAGCCATTAGTCCAGTTTCTGAAATGACTTGAGTGACGTCTACCATTTCCTGCTCTTACCTGTGTAGCGCTTCATCCAGTTTGCTCAGCAAAGCCTTGGCGTCTGCCAGCTCTCTGTAGAGGCCGTGCAAGCTCTGATCACGACTGCTCTCCATTAGCGACAGCTGAAGAAGCAACACAAGCGGAGTGAAAGGATGGGTCGTCATTATTTCAAGTCAGTTTTTGAGTCAACAATGTGCCCCAAAAACTTCTACCAGCGATAAATAACATGATATTAAAATAAACATTTCTTGTTACTAAAACAGTGGAAACATGGAGCTGTGAAGGATTAAATGGACGAAGAGAGAGCTTCAGTTCATTTTAAGAGACTTGAAAAACATCAACTTATCTAGTCAGAAATTAGATGCATCAAAGCGTAGGCAATACCTGCGCTGTGTGAGACCTCCTGGTGGCCGAGCTGATCAAGGCTTTACAGCGTTTGATCTCATCCTCCAGACTCATCTTTTCAGCTGCTAACTGATTGCTGGAGGAACAAAAAGGTGTGAGAGAGAATCTTAAAAAAGGAAAAAAGAAACTTTCAATTTAAGTTTCACTGTCCTGTCTTACCTCAGCTCTAAGAAATCATTCAGCTTGGCTTCATAGCTGGTTTTCTTCTCCTGGATGCTTTGGGCAAGTCTACAAATAAAAATAAAAAGACCACAAAATTGAGGAAATTTAGAGATTAATGTAAGAGCAGCCATGACAGAGACAATGATTTAAGATAAGATTTAAAGTCTTACCTCCCTTGTTGCTCCACCAGCTCTTCTATCTCCTGCTTTAGAGACCTCAGTGCTTCCTGATTGGCTCTCTTCTCCTTCTGGTCCTTCTTCACCTCCTCCTCTAGCTTCTGTTGGAACAGTGTCAGCTCCTTATTGGTGACCTTGACGAGAAAGAAAAAATTAATTAAAATACAGACACGTTAAGTTTCAGCTCATCACATTTATAAATGTCAAGTGTATTGTAATCAAAACTGCATGTACTTGAATATTGGTTGTGATCTTCTGCACTTCCTCCTGTAGTAAAACAACGTCTTCTCTCTCGCCTACGTTTACTTTGTTATTTGTCATTTTCTTGATCTGCTGCTCCAGCGACCTGTTGCTCTTCTCCTGCTTGTTGATGTCACCCTGGAGAAAATGTGAACAGTAAATGACAACTTACTGTAAATACTGAGGTAACGCTAAATCTTCATATTTTACGCAAGTACAGTGACTTACAGTCTCTCTCAGTGCGAGACTGGAACTGATGTTAAGCACTTATAATTTGTGCAACACATAAGATTACTACTACTACTAAATTTACTCACTATAATTATTTCTTTGTTTTCTGTAACAACTGTCTTGTTTTCTGTTATTCTAGTGTACTTACCTTTAAATATTTGTATATTATTATTTATAAATATACCTCAAAATTACATTTAATTACAGGGGAATTACACTCTTAGTCACAGGCCATATTATGAACTGTTACTGAATATTTTAAGCTTCAGTAAATAAAACTCCACTAACAAAATACTTGCTATGAATCACATTGCTGGAGGCTTTCCTTTTATGGGAAAAACTGTGACTGACCTGGGATTTCTCAAAGCCCTCATGAAGCTCCGTATTCACCGCTACACTCCTCATGGCCTCCTGGCATGTCTGAGGCCACAGCAAACACAGCATTTCAGACAGACACGTAGCAGTGTGAATTTATGTACATATTCCATTTAGTTAATTAAAAGAAATGTAGCGTTGGTGTTGACCTGCACTGCTGCATGGCTTCTCGAAAAGATCTCAGTGGTTGTCACCGACGTCCCCAAAGTTGCATTAGTTTCCCAAACTCCAGGGTTAAATTCAGAGGGATCAAGATACAGATCCTCGTAGCCATTGGGTAAAAAGTTAGTGTCTGGCTCCTGATCATCACCGTTACTCCAAACAAAGTAGGGCCCAATCACTGGCTGGTACATGGACTGAAAACCAGATGCATAAGGATTTGGGAGCACTGGATAGCCTTCAGTCTGTACAGATGAAAGGTCTTGCATAGCATCAAAGCTTGTGAAATAAGTTTCATTGTCTGTATACAAAACAGGAGATTCAGAGTTATTGTCCGGATCAGCTATTTCATCCAGGTCGTCCAGGCTGGCTCCACGTTCAGCCTGCTGCAGGGACACGGCATGCTTGGCCAGGCCAATACACCTTCCGATCTTTATGAAGCGAAGGGAGTCCAGGAGGAATGGCTCGAAGCCCCCAGCCTCTTCGATCTTTAGCTTAGCTTCAGAAGGGAAATTTTCAAGTTCACCCACCAGCAGAGGGTCTTCAGCTACCAGGGGACCATGCTCGTCCAAGATCTGAGCAAAGTAGCTGCAGGGGGAGAGAAACAGTCCAAATATAACTCGCACTTACATTTGCTCACATAAGAAAGTGTAAGCATAACCTCTTTAATGTGTTTGCACTTACTCATACAAACTCTCTTTTGTTGAGTCAGGGATGTTGTCCAAAATATTCTTATAGTGACTTCTGTGTCTCCTGCTGTCATACTGATCCTCGAATTCCGCCACTTGGTCTCGAAGGTGGCTCGGTACAGTGAACGAATCGAGCGTGTCAAGGAATGATCTGTAGACAGAAAGCCCGATGTTACCAACGCTCACAAGTTTCAGCTAAAACACAGTCTGCGTGTCCATCAAGGCAAAGGAACTTACAAAGAATCATCTTCAAAAAACTCTTGGTCCCACTCATCCCTTGGATTAACTCCTCTCATCCCAGACAAAACAATAACACCCTGAGAGGAAAACAAAGAGGAAACATTTTAGCGTGACGCCACATAAATTAATTCTCCTCACAAGCAACAACTAATATTGCAACCTCTGACCTTTGGCTCTTTCTGTTTCTTTTTCCGGCCTCGACTCTTAGCTTTGATAGGAGAATTCTGAAGGAAGAACAAGTCTGATGAGCATCAAACTAAAACTCCAGTTTAGTGTTGTCTACTCCAGGTTTTGTTATTGAGAAAAATCAGTTCACTTTAAAAGGAATAGTTTGACATTTGAGGAAATAACTTGTGTGGACAAACCAAGTTGAAGGTTTCAGCAAAGACTTTCAATAAAGTGCTTTATTTACCTCTTTAAATGTAACATTTACCCATGACCAGGTAAATACTACATTATACTACTACAAAACTGCCCCCGATTCAATTTTATTCACACAGCGCCGAATGACATTAACAGTCGCCTCAAGGCGGTTTATATTGTAAGATAAAGACCCTACAATAACAGAAAGAAAACCCCCCAAATCAGATGACACCCTATGAGCAACCACTTGGCAACAGAGGGAAGGAAAAACTCCCTTTTAATAGGAAGAAACCTCTGGCAGAACCAGGCTCAGGGAGGGGCGGCCATCTGCCATGAACAATTGGAGGCAAGGGGAGGGAGACGGGACAAAAGGCACGTTGTGGCAGTCATTACTCACCCCGTGGTTAGAAAGCACTCAAAGGTTTAGAAAAGAAAACGTTTAAATTAATGTGTGCATGAATGGGCAGATGAGGCTTGTGGTGAAAAGTCCTTGTAGTGCTCATTTTGAGAATCCATAACTAATCCCTGTAACTGCTCTAAATCATCTATGGTGATAGCATTAAGTAAAGACCTCCTTAATATCGGTCACACACACACACACACACACACACACACACACACACAACTCTGGCTATACGCACAGGAGTCCCATCTGCTGTTTAAACCTTCAGTTTGGGAGGGGTAGCCAATCAGAATAAATCTGGTTCAAAGGGGAGGAGCTCAAATGTATCATTTCAGGCAAAGGATAAACTGGTCTTTTGTCCTATTTACCCTCCCCTCAACTCAACCGGTCATGGCAAATGTTTGCCCCTCCCTGAGCCTGGTTCTGCCAGAGGTTTCTTCCTGCTAAAAGGGAGTTTTTCCTTCCCACTCTCACCAAGTGCTTGTTCACAGGCGGTCATCTGACTTTGGGGGTTTTCTCTCTGTTATCATAGAGTCTTTACCTATATTATATGAAGCATCTTAAGGTGAATGTTGTTGTGCTTTGGCGCTCTATAAACAAAACTGAAGTGGGTTGAACTGTGTATCATGTAAAGCTTCTTTAATGAAGCACAAGATTAAAAAGCTGGAGCTAGAAATAAGGGTAATAGGTCCAATTTAAAGATCTTTGAGGTAAAACGTGTAATTAAAATACAGCAACAAGTTATTCTGCTGTATGATCCAGTCATGATGTGAAGAGATTTTCTTCTTAAATGAAACAAAGCATGGATTTGGATAATTGCTCCACCCCTGCTATGATATTGAATAGTAACCCCATTCAGAAATCAGCAATGCAAAAATACCCTAAGATATCGTTTTAGTGCTTTCCCCACCACCAATGTATTTCTGAAAATGTCAAACTAATCCTTTAAGTTCAGTTTATGGATCTATAGCCAAATATATTTTAGATTTCCAAAATCCTTACATTTTTACTTTCATCTGACTTTTTTAAGACCGAACAATGCCCATCTGAAAAACAGACAAAATAAAATCATGAAGTAAACTGAAGGCTCTCCCAATCAAAAGTTAGTCGAGCTCAAAATACGTACCCAACATATCAAAATATTCATCCAGAATAGTGTGGCAGGAGACATACTCATCCCTATGCTCGTCCATAGTCCAGATAAAGAGTCTCATGTCATGTGGCGGGGCCTGTTTAAGGTATTCAGTCACAGTCAAGCCAATGCTTGAAAATAACTCCGGGCTTGTGCCCAACTTCTCTATAATCATATCCTGCAAAGGTCCAAATTTTAGCAGAAGAGACAAGTCTAGTTGCTCCAAGCGTCCTGCGTAGCGTTCAATGAAGCTCTGGGCAGCATTCAGACCTATAGAAGAAACAGTAATCCATTTAACAGTGTGAACACCAACAGAAACTCTTCTGACACATATTTCAGAGTATCAGATTAATTCGATAAACACCGACCTCCCTCGTTGACGCGGCACGCCCAATTGCTGAGTTTGGGATTTATGTTCACACAGCTACTGAGTTCTTGGATAAATACACGAGCCCAAACCCGGTTCTTCCTCTCCAGCAGCAGCTCGACAACTTGTCCTAAAGTCTCTAGCTGCTCCTGTTGCCAGTTCAGCATCCTTCCAGCTAGCTGGTTTCCCCTAGCAAAGTCCAGCTCCAACCAGGGTTTCAGACTGCCGAGGAGAACAGAAATGTGGAGGCCATTCTCGTCCCTCAGAAGCTCCATGTTCTGGTTGATCTGCAGAAGAACTCGATCTCTGTACACTAACCAGACTGAAACAAGAGAAACAGACAAAAGGTGAATCAACATGTGTTTGGGTTGAGAAAAGACAAAATGTAATTCTAACAAAAGGAAACCTTCATTAACAAAGTTTTAACAAAACTACAGGAGGTACCTTTCTGCTGACTCTGAGCTGCCGAGTCTTGTTCCTGTTGCAGAATCTGCTTATCCTCCTTATCCTGAAAAGTCTGTTTATGCTGCTTCCTCTTCTGCTTGCGCTCCTCCTTTGATTTTAACTTCTTCAGACTGAAAAGCAGCAAGAAAAAGTACAGATTTTCAGAAAGCAGCTGCCTGTGAATGTGAATCATAAAACTAAGATCATGGTACGATCCCCAGGTTCTCCAGTCTGCTTGTTGAAGTATTCTGGGAAAGAGAATCAACTCTGAGTAGTCCCCGATGCATCCACTGGAACGTCAGGCCAGGTGTTAAGCACAAAATAATAAAAATACTGGTGGTGGCCAGTGTTCACTGAGACTCAAACTCATCCAAGATTTTCAGTAGGCACACCTAACTTGCAACTCCTACACTGCTTAGTTTTCATGTCATCTCAAAGACCCTGTTACGTACTCATCATGCTGAAAGTGGGAAAAACTCCTGGCAATGTCTAGTGTAGTGTAACAGTATTAGTGTTACAATACTGCCTGTTCATATGCATACATGATGTTTATATCCTGCTACCTTCTGGGTGGGTCCTCCCCTCTGTCAATTATTGGCTGTCGCTCATGCTTTTGTAGCTGAGCTGAAACAGAAGAGCACTGCAGATACTGTGATACAAATTTTAAGCATGTCAGAGAACATCAAAGACCGGTGTGGCTTCTTCAACTGAACGAGCATCTTTGACAGTCATTGCGATTCGAGTGTTTAAAAGCCCTTACTGGTCAGGGAAATCTTTGAGCTTGGCTTTAAGTGAACTGCCTGTACAAACAGGACAGGTATGCAGATGAGTCAGCTGCTTGTAGGTGTGAGACGGACCCATTGTCACTTTATAAATTCAAGAGGTCGTTATTTTCAGTAAATCGGCTCCCTGCTACAGCCAAAACAGCTGCTATGAGCTGCTGATACGAAAGTATAAGCAAGAGTGCAAAACAACCAGAACCTCTAGCTCAGGAGGTCTCCAACTCCAGGCCTCGAGGGCCGGTGTCCTGCAGGTTTTAGATGTGTCCTCGATCCAACACAGCTGATTTAAATGGCTGAACGACCTCCTCAACATGTCTTGAAGTTCTTCAGAGGCCTGGTGATGAACTAATCATTTGATTCAGGTGTGCTGACCCAGGGTGATATCTAAAACCTGCAGGACACCGGCCCTTGAGGCCTGGAGTTGGAGACCCCTGCTCTAGCTGGTAATTCTTAGCTAGTAGCTACATAATTGTTAATTTTTTTTTCTTACAGTTCCCAGTAACACAAACATCCAGGATGAAATGTGTGTAACTTCAGCCTCACCTTGTACATTTCTGATTCACCTTTGGCTTCTTCACAGTCTGTGGTTTGGGGATTGCAGCTTCAAACTGAAAGGACAAAAGAACTCAAGTCAGCAACAACTCCGTGACTCATGACCAGAGTTTCTCCGCCACCCCAACTCAAAGAGCTTTCACCTCTCACCTTACACTTCACTACGCCTGTCGGACAAAAGATTGTTATACTACAGATCTGACCAAAGCAGTCTGGAGTCAAACAAGCTTCTTGTAGCAAATCCTGCAACACAAAAACAAATCGGTCTGTTCACAGCTGGAAATTATAGCTTCATGATAACAAGAAAGCAACAGGATACACAGAAGGATGATGTAACAAGGTCTAAATTCACCTTTTCACTCTTTTCTGAGAAGGTTGATGTTTTCAGGGTCTTCCAACATGTGACGTGATATTCAACTGTGCAGTGCTCACAGCAGCATATCCGAATGAAGCCCTTCATAAAGAAGAAAAAACATTATGGTATCTTTTTTTTCCTTTCTTTTTTAAACTGTGAAAAATTGACTTGACTTGACTTGCTTACTTTAAAATCTGGGTCAGTAAAGTAGATTTCAGCTTTCACTGGGCAAAGACATTTGTCAAGGTGACAAATGGCATCAGGAGTGGGAGGAAACTTGCACAACTCTATAGCATCTTCCAGAATTTCCTGAAAAGAAAGAAAACATGAGCAATGTTTGATTCACATCACACATTGTTAAAATATAAAGCACCTGAGACTCACCTTGAAATAGTCTGGCTGTGTTTCTTTGACAATCTCTTTTGTTAAAGGCCAGGTGAGTTTACCAGGTGTTATTTGATTCTTGACCATCTGCAGGGAATCTAAAAACTGCTCCAGAGCTACTGCGAACCTGCCAGAAGCAGAAGAATCCACACATTTTACAGTTTGAAAATGCAAACCTCAGAATCAGTGACAAAACTGTTGTTAACTGGATGTTATTTGTGTACCTGTTCTCTCTGAGATACAGCTTGCCGAAGGCGTAGTAAACCAGACACTGAAACGTCCTCTCTTCGTATGAGTTGATCTTCTGCAGCAGTTTTTCTGCTTCTGTCAGCTCCTACATATGAACAATAACCACATATAAAGTGAATGCAACAAAGTCCTCATATTATATCACATTTAAAGTGTCCTTGTTACACTTTGTTGCTGAAAATAGTTCCTGCCTTAACTGCTTTTTTCTATATACCACTTCTTTTTGCAACAAGGATGTACGCTGGCTTAGCTGTAGTCCCTGGTGCAGAATGGTGCTTCTGCAAAAAAATACAAATTAAATTTGACCACTTTTGCTTAAAACTTACCTCCGGCCGGCCGATCTGTGTCAGGGCTGACACGTGGCCAAACAGTAATAACAGCTCATCTATTGTAGAAAGTCCAAGTTCCTGAGAAGAAGAAAGGAAATTAATCATTCTGATGAAACTGTAAATCATCTAAAAGGATTTACATTAAAACTTTTACTTAGTGCTTCAAAAATAATTGTTTGTACAGCTTAAGGGAACAGAAGAAGAGTTGAATAATCTCACAGGTTCCTATTGTTTTTTTTTTTTTTCTTAAATAGTTTATAATGAAAAGTGACAGGAAGCATGTTAGAAGAGGAAGGAAGTGACTCACAAGAATAGATTCCCTGCTCTCAATCAGCATTTAACCACAGTGAACAACTCACTGGAGCAAGATCTGAGAAACTCAACCCAATTTCAAACAGAAACTTTTATTTTTAATCCCAATTTAACTAAAAAATATAAAAAAAACTTCATTTATTATCCTCAATTTATATCTTAAGCCAGATTTGTTTTTTTTATTTTCTGACTTTCACAATAACAAAAATATTTCTCAAAGTTTTCTGCAAGATTTTATTTAATGCCATTCTTTTTTCTTTTTTTTTAATCTTACACTTTGACAGACTTCTGTCTGTATGTGCGTATGAAAATGCTATGTAAATAAAGCCGAGTAATCCACTTAAGTTTCGTTTCAGTGTTATGTCATCGTCTCTAGAAAGGATCGGTGTGGTGTGAGAGATGTGGAAAAGACAAAAATTAGTACACAACACTGCAAATCTGCAGACAAACTAAAACTACTGACATTTTTTTATATTTGGAGTTCATTGGGAGTTCATAACCTGAGTTTAGCCACATTAAGAAATAAGATTACCTTGGGTGTTACGGTTTCCAGTAAGGCCAGCGCCCTGCTGAAGGCTTGCTCTGCGTTGCGAGTACGGAGGTCAGCCAGTGCAGTGTGAGCATCCTCCACCAAAGATCTGAACTCTTTCAGTGTGTCGGCTTTACCATCAACTGCTACCTGGCTCTGAACAGAGGACGGCCACTTTATGTAATGGTACTGTTGATGACTGAAGCAGTGCTAAATGTGAGAAACGTACCCGATTTTCAGGAGGACTGGTTTTGTTCTTTGATTTCTTCTTTACTGTAGCGTTGGACTCTCCCTTTTCACTCTTCGGAAGCGGCTCACTTCAGAACACAAAATTTCTAGTCAGTTTTAAATTCAGCTTAAACATTCCCCCCTGCTGAAGTTGTTTTTCTGTGTTTGACAGTACTGTCCAATGGAGCCAAAGGTTGTGGTGGAAAAGGCTTAAGCAGAGACATAATTTTATGGGTTATTAATAGCAGTGTTTTCACCAACCTTTTAGATGGTTTAAGGTCTGTACTGTTGCTGTTTTTCTGTGCAGTCCTTTCAGTTTTTCCTTGGGAGAGAATATCAGACTTTAAAGTGGACCTTTTCTGCTTCTTCCTCGTTTCCTGTCCTATACGTACACACTCTTACAAAAGGTTCATATTAAACATACACAAAATTCTAACTAATGACATCAGTGTATATAGAGGTCATCTCTGTGAGCCCCAGAGCTCAGTGCCTCAGACTGCTTTAAACTGACAGGCACAGAAAGGGAGTTAAGCAGTTAGTTTCAGCCAGAGGATGGACTAAATGGCTGCAGCAAGGCCCAGTTTATGTTAAATAAGAAATATATTCAATTGTTACTCAACTAAAGCCTAATCCGAGTTCTGATCCTCCTAAGAGGAAGCAAAGTTTCATCTTGATTTACTCACATGAATGCAGTCATGTTCGAGCAGCTGAGTAACAGCCACCAAGACAAGAAGAGATAGAACTATATTCCAGATATCAACACATTTTTAGAAGTGACCAAAAGGTCCTGTGACTTTCTTCACTTTTCTCCAAGTTTTTTAAAAGCTAAGTTGAGCCATCTGTCCTCGAACACCATCAAAATCATAAAAACCAAAGGGATGAAAACACACTCACTTGCCTGCTTGTCCATGTTTACTACCTGTCAACACACAAATAAAATATCAACGCTGAATTTAAGCAACAAAACATGAGTGATATTTTTAAAATGTAGCAAAATTAAAGCTGCAAATTTTCATCATCTTGAGACGTTCTTTTAAAACCACCACAATTAAAATTAAAACTGATACCAAGGAACATCTGTAGCTGAGGATCATGAGACCATAGTAATCGATCAAATAAATAAGCAATTAAAAATATTAATAAAAGGAATTAATCAATGTTAGAATAAAAAAAGAAATAAACAGAACACTGAAATAACAAACTGAAACAAAAACCAAAATCAAGGTTAGGTTAAATGTAAATGCTTAAAACAAAAACATTACAAATATGACTATTACTCATTTTCTGTCTTGCCACTTCTTCTTTTCTTTCACATATACAGTAAGCTCTTCTGTATCAAAATATTAATAATTTCACATTTTTCCTTTTATCTCTGACCAACAGACCTAAAACTAAAGCTTTATGATGACAAAAAAAAAAAAACTGTCAGAATTACTGTTAATCGTTTATCAACTAAACCAATCTATTAAAGATTTCATTCATTTAATTTCTCGACAAAAATGCTTAAAAATATCATTCTTACCTAACGAACTAATGTATTATTCTGCTTTTCTGACAGCTGCAAATGATGCGTTACAAACCTTTGGAGCTGTGCTGGCAGATGGATGACGCCTATGTGATGAAGTCATGACGCCGAGTCTTAAACTGTGAAGAAAAAAAATAAAAGTGCATGAAACAAGAATTTTACTAGCAGTTATTACAAAGTGCACAAAGCACATACATACCTTTGACCTTGCTCTAGTGGTCCCGCTGAAAACAGAGCAGAGAAATATCAGTTTGAGTTTGGAGGGATAGAAACCTATGAAAGATTAATTTTCTACTACAACCAATAATGGGATCTTAATTGGAAGCTAAAAAGTGGAAACATTCAACAACAAAACAAACAAAAAAAAAAGAGAAAGAAAATACCCCTTTATCATTAGCCGCTATAAGAAGACAGTGTTTTTAAATTTACCTGAGACATATCCTCGAGGTGGGCCTGGATGTGCCATTGGATGTGCCATTGGATGTGCCATTGGATGTGGTGTTGTGTATTTGTTGTACAGATCTTTCAGATCTTTGACTCCCTCGTCATCTTTACAGAGCACCTGGGCCAACTTGTTTGCTTTGATTGCCATATCGTACTGTTCCAAGGAGAACAAGGCCTCACAGTAACGGTAGTGACCCTGCACAAAAACAAGAAGGATGATTTCCTCATTCACAGCAGCTGTTTGCTCACACAGTTCACATAATAATGCTCAGTGTGAACCAAGTAAGTCAATACCTTCTATGTTTCTTTCCATTTGCTGTTCAGATAAGGTACTGTACACTGAAGCTAAACACAAAGTTGCACCAACCTGATGCCACATTCTGGAGTTTTAAATGGTGCTGTAGACGTTGCAGGACAATAATAATATGACAACAACAAAAGTAAAGCTGAGGCTTTCAAACCTAAGAACACTGTCCTGTGACCTGTCAAGCATGGTGGTGGTAGCATTATGCTCTGAGGCTGTTTTGCTGGTACACTGCACAAAGTGGATGGAATAATGAAGATGGACGACTACTTCCAAATTCCTCCACTTCACCTCAAATCAGCAGCTAGATGTTTGAAACTTGGATACAGCTGGGTTTTCTAGCAGGACAAAGTTACCAAACACGCATCAAATCTGGTTTTGGAATAGATAAAGCAGGCTAACATTAAGCTTCTGGGAATTTCCTTCCCAAAGCCTCGACCTCTCCATTGAAAATTTGTGGGCTATGCTTGAAAGCCAGTTCTGCGCCAGGAAACTAACCAATTTAAATGATCTCTACCAAGAGAGGTGGTCAAATACTAGGGCTGCCACAATTAGTCGACTGGTCACGATTACGTCGACTATCAAAATCGTTGACGACTAATTTAATAGTCGACGCATTGTTTGAAGCTTTGTAAGATCCCGAAAGACGCAGGAATTAGTAGTAGAATTTAAGAGTGTAATAACGGACTGAAACAGAAGATGGCAGCAATGCATCTACAAGGATGCCAGCTGCCGTTAAACGCCAAAGAAGAAGAAGAAGAAGAAGAAGAAGAAGCAGCCGCAGTCTCGGGTATCATGGCTACCTGGCCGAAAGTCTGGGAGTATTTTGAGAAAATGAAAGAGAAGAATTTCCAATGTAAAATCTGCAAAATGGAACTTGCCTTCCATTTTTGCATATTTTACATTGGAAATTACGATGGTGATACACGAGCATCTGAAAAGGAAGCACGTCGTGGCTTCTTACTTCTTACGAGCTACTTACTCATATTGATAGCTGTAAACGTCACGTTACAGTACTGCTAAAAAAAAAAAAAAAATACGTTCGTCTTCAATGGACAACTTTGTCACCAAGCCAACAATATGCACACCTCGGCAAGCTGATGTCCTGACTGACTCAATCTTGAATAAACTATCATCTTGTCTTTATTTTTAGTTAGCACATACCTTAAACACTTCAAGCTGTAAGCTAATGATTGTTATATAAGAGCAGATGCATGCTGGTGCAATAAACTGCACGTTTTACGTCCCAATGGATGCATGATCTGATTAGTCAACTAATCGCAAAAATAATCGGTGACTAGTCGACTATCAAAATAATCGTTTGTGGCAGCCCTATCAAATACCCAGCCAAAATTTGACCACCTCTTGCAAAAATAAAACAAATCCAAAGAAAAGTAATCAAAACCTGTTGTGAAACAGACTTGAGTCTATCCTGATAACAGACAATGAAAGCAAATACAGTGGAGCAGAAATTTATTTTACTACCAACCACACCAATGTTCATGATTGACTCAGAACATTACAAACAAAGATTATAAAAGGGACAAGTACCTTTGCCCACAGAGGTTTAATCAGAGTGGCACGTTTTCCATCGCTGACTGCTTTTCTGAAAAATTAAAAATAAAAAGTTTGGAATGAAAGATCCACAAGCTTGTGACTTGCTCTGCTTCTATCACAAAAACAATCGGCCTAGAGCAGTAAAACACACCTAAGAGTGGGTGTGACGCAGTTATGAGACTCACAGCTGCAAAGTGAAAGTATTTATGATGAGTTGTTTTCAGCAAGTTTCAGGCACAACTTCAACTTCTTCTAGCGTACACAGAGAAGAGGATCAAATGTGGAGAGGTTAAAGCTCCAGCAAAACCAGTCTTTTTTGTTGTTGGTTTTTTGTTTGTTTGTTTTTTTTAAATCTGACGGATGAGTTTCTGCATGTGTTTGTTATGCGTAAGTGCTTCCAACACTTGCAGTATCAGATAAGGGTAATAATTTCCTCATGTGTATTTGAACTAGATGGCAAAACTTTTAGTACACGTCTGTTCTGTATTTGCTGAGATTAAATTGAAAGTCCACTTATTCTTCGATTTAGATCACTTCTGTCTTGGTTGAAGACAAAAGTGACTTCCTACACTAAGAAAGTTGGTATTAAAACATTTGGCATCCTAATAGCTTTTTAAAAAAGGCCAGTTTCAGTTAAATGTTGACTTTAGATCAAGCAAAGATCAATTATATCAATAGGTTAACAGCATTGTGTTGACATATTTGGTGTTACATTCACTTTTTATTCCATAGCTACAACACACTAGGGGTTGGCGATACAGCCTCACAATTATAAAGATATTTCAAGGAAATTTCTAATTATATTTATGACAACACAGGGGAAAAAAAACAAAAACCCCGAAGTAACATTTTTATCCATTACTGCTCCCAGAAGGAAACAATATGTATTAATGAAGCTGCACTGAAAGGCATTTTCTTTTCCAGTGAGCTAATGTCTCTGATGACACTCCCCATTCAAAGTCTGAGTCTACAAGAAACAAGACGCCAGCAGCAGCACTACTGTGCAATAGTAGTGACTTAGCACAATTCAAATATAAACACCGAAGTAACCTAGGTCATGTTTCCACTGGACATTTTAATTTAAAGCATAAAATAAATGGTTACTACCTTAACAACAACTAAATTAGCTTTACCTTGTAACTCCTTTTGAAGCCTGCACAGTAGTGTCACATAAGAGAATTGAAACTGATGAATATTGTCTACCTAGGATGTTGTGGCTGTTTATACCGTTTCCTGTCATGTGGAACGATGACAGCAGCCAGTGCTCCAACAATACTCAGCCCAGTCATTTCTTTACTTTGGGTCTCACATCATCAGCTGCTAGCATCTCCCCCTCACCTGCCATCACAGCCTGGTTGTAATCCATAGTGTCCCTCTACCTCAAGTGGTGAAACAAGTTTGTCCTTTCCACCTTTAGCTGGAAACGTTTAATTGCATATTTTCCAAAGTATTTTGGTTTGTTGGGGATGTTGAGGCACAGCTCTGGGTGTCAGACATGTCTGTGCTTTTGTCTGATTGCTTTGCATCCTATAGAAGTAAAGGCATGGCATTGCTAAATCACTCCATCCTAATTACACTTTGATATCACTTAAAACTATACCACTGTTATGGCAGATGGCATGACAGAGCCTTGATCTAAACCAGACATTTGTGTGTTTATATCTATGCTAGCCACTAATGAGGTTCAGAGAATTTAAGAGGAGGCTAAAAAGTACACAAAGATCAACAGGAAACATACAGCGCTTAAGAAACCTATTAGAACACTAGCCATAAAAATAAGAGCACAAAATACATTAGAAAATAACCAAATTCATATTTTTATATCCAAATCTGAGCCGGAACATTGGATATCTCTGAGAAGTCAGAAATTAATCAAGCAAAACATTCGACCACTAAAACTATTTTTCAGTTCAGGAATGTAACTGAACAATTAAGAAAAAAAAAGAAAAAGATAATGTGCTTTAATATTTTCTCAGCTTTTTTGTAAAACAGAAAAAAAAATCAATTAACAATTATATTTTAGCATTAAAAATACAATTTTGACTAAAGAGGGTTAAAATTTACAACCTTGCATTGGGTGGTGGTGTAATAAATTTGTTAAGCATTGTGTTTTCTGCTCTTTATCAAACAAAAAGGTGGAAAGTGCTCCAGAATGAGTGGTACTTACAGATATTTCTTACACCTGATATAGGATAGGGCTCGGTTTCCATAAAGTTTGTGATTGTCAGGGCTGGGAAGAGAAATAAATTCATTTCAATTACAAAAGGCACGCCTGCTTTACTTTTTAGTGGACAGATATGTAGAATGTGTTTTCTGACATATTTCCATGGGTTAAATACACTCAGTGACAAGCAGCATATTTATGCTGTATTAAGACATGTCCTTAATAAACTTTATTTAAAATCCCAACACAGGATATACAATCCTTCACATCGCAGTCACATAGGCTTAGAGGCCGGCCAACAACACGGAGGAAAAAAAAAAAATGTATTCCCAAACTGGTTGGACAGTGGTTGCTGGAGGTCACAAGCTAAAAATGTGTGTCAACAGCCAGCAACCTCCAGTAACCATTCACCAACCAGTCAAGGGGAATATACATTTTCCTCTAGAAACCAGTGGCTGCCGGGGGTCACTGAACAGTCTCTTGGCCTGTGTGACTGACACCATATCCATGTCATCATGATGGTGCTGCAGTGTATCCCAGTTGTCACAAGGTGAAGGCACTAAAATTTAATGTCAGAGAAAGTATTACTTACTAATATTCGATGGCTTTAGAATAATACTTCACTGCTTCTTCATATTGCTGTTTCTCAAAGTGCTCGTTTCCTTTCTTCTTCATCTCTTCACTTTTCTGGGGGAGGAATATATTTATTTCCACTGGTGGTAGAGTTAAATGCATTCAAACACAGGAAGAAAAAAAAAAAAACAACAGCATTGAATCTAGTGAGGAAGCACTTTAAAGGGTGTTGATTTAACTGCACAAGTTACTGGGCGTCTGAGGTTGTTTTCAAGCATGTTACAGCAAGTAGACTGCTGGCTCTACTATGAAGCAGGATTTGTGGCTGAGCGAGGTCACTTCAGGGCATGCATGCAGCACATTGGTGTGCTGTATGAAATAAATTTGACATAACCAGGCTTTGTTTCTGTTAGTTGGCTTGACAAAAGTTAAAATCCCAGTCAGGGGTAATGGGTATCCAGATAGTGGTTTTCACTATTTCTATGTTAACCAAGTTTCAGTTTCAGATTAGCTTTAATTCAGTGTCAGTTTATTTTTAAGCTTTTTTATTATTGTCACCAATCCAAATTATTTTAAGTTTTACTTGCTATGCAACAATATGATAATTATGTGCCTTTATGTCCATGTTCGAACATGGATACTTATCTTTAATGTGTGGCTTTTATTCAAACAGTGAAGTACTCTGAAACTCTGTTTTCAAAACACAAAGTTATTATTTTTATTAACTGTGCACATAACTGGCTTGACTTCAAAAGTCTTCAGACAAAAAAAAAAGTGCTGCACTCACAAGTTGAAACACCATAAAGGCAGGGTTAGGAAGGCTGTTAAACTATTACTACCCCCACTACATTTTTAAACATCAACTCACTGATGACTGTAAAAATTTAACTATGTCAGAAATCTGCTCAGTAGCAGCAGCTAAACAGGCCCAAAAGAAGTGGGAAAGGGAGAGAGGGTAGAAGTGACCCCATGACCTGGGAATTTATAACCTGATCATCAATAGGTTTTAATCTGGGTTTCAAGTCAAACTGGGCCACAGTTTGCCCATTGTGGCCTTTGGTTCACCTTTCCTTTGTTTGCAAAAAAATTCACTTCGTAGCCGGCAGACCTGTAGATGCCAGCACCTCGTATCTTTTATCTACGGAAACAATATCCTTGATATTCCGAACTTGTCACCTCTCCCGGTAAACACTGTCGACGTATCAGAACCCTCTTTATCATGAATACCTAATCAGCTCTACTTGGTTTTGGTCATTATAGCAACGCAACCAAAGGTCATTCATCTGTATGAGATACAAGCAGCAATGAAGGATGTCGAAGCGATGGTATAAATGCTGTTCGGTTTGTGGGTTTTTGTCAGACTTGGGGTCCACGGTGTTGGTTTTTGTGCAGCCGTGTCTCTCATGGCCGGGTTTCAAAAGTTGCTCTCATGATTCATTGAGTGAAGCTATTGATTACCCAGTCAGTGGCTTGCAGTCTGTTGACATCACATTTTCAGACTGAGCCATCTTCCTTGGAACCCCGGCCAAGAAGGTACCCAAAAAGTACCTAGTACTACCATTTAATGGAAAACCCTAAAAACTGAGTCCAGTCGAGCTGAGCAGGCACCAGTGGAAAAACAGTGTAGTGGCTCCTACCTCAACATGAAAGTCCAACGGTCGAGCCATCAGCTCCCTCATCCTCCTCTCTGGGTTGCTACCCATTTCCTGAATAAGCCTGGCATCTGAACAAAACCAAGACAAGTCTCACCTTGTCTTGTCTCACCAAGTCAAAGAAAATTATCAACAAACCAGTTCATCGTTTAGAAAAGGAAAATAACTATGAATATCACAGACTCAACACATAACGATACCCACAGGAATTACTAGAGCTGAGCACACAAAAGCAGATACTGTGTCTTACACTCTGTGAAGATGAAGTGGAGAGCTGTGAAGCAGGTGGGTCCAGAGCTGAGCTCAGTCACTCGCTTTTGCACATCAGGTTCTCCTGTTCGCACCAACCAGCGAAACGCATCATCCAAGACCTCTGCATTGCGCTGGTTTAAAACAAAGTCAACACACCATCACACATAAGCACTGTTTGTACAACTGCATTATATTTTTACTCATTTTGGACAAAATAAGAGAAAATACACTGCACATGCACAGCGTCAGGTAATCAGGTGAAACCTTGCTACCAAAAATTAATTTTTGGTGAATAAATCTGACTTTTGACATTCACATGTCAGAAACCGAATGAAAAACTGGTCACTTTTTGGAGCCCTTTCATTTATTTATTTTTTAAAATCACCTGACAAACTTTCTAAATCAATAATTACAATAATTTTTTCCAAACTTACCAAGTTGAGCCTGTTGCTAAGTAGAACAATATATTTTGACTCGTTCCATTTTACCTGGGAGAGAACAAACAAGCAGCTGTTAGAAAGAAAACGACACTTATAATCTAATCTCTGTGTGTCTGACTGACACATTTAACTTACAAATCCTCTCTCCAAGGCCCTGAAGATTGTTTCTATTATTTCTATCCTTCGTATGTGCCTTAGATTTATATCGTTGTGGTCACTGAAAAGAGACAATTACACATTCTTTTAACAGTCTAAACACTGATGATGAAGCGGTATTAACTCCAGGTAATTATAACTGTACTTACTTTGCGCTGATTAGACCTATTTCAATAGCCCAGCGAACAGTAATGCACTCTTCACGCTGCAGCAGTGTGGGTAGCCAGAAGGAACAAATTTTCATCCTCTGCACTGCTTCTCTTTTTTTCTCAACAGGGATATCATGCCATCGGTTAAAAATGTCCTCTGGAAACAAAAACATGGAGAAAACGATGCAGTGTTGGGTGACGGAAAACAGAAGATGGCACCACATTATAGGATCATCATTTCATCCATTTGTTTTAAAAAAAGGAATATTATATATATATATATATATATATTAAAAAATATAACTATTTTCAGTGATTATTACTATTTTTGAACAATTGAACTAAAAAAAAAATCAATTATTTGACTGTTAAATCCAGTTACAACTAATGCATACATAAACTCACTCACTTCTCTTATGAAACACACTGTACAATATGAGAAAACATATCACTTCACTGTAACCTTTTAATAGCATCATCACTAAGTCTCACTCTACAAAAGCAGTGGGAAAAAAAAGAACTCAGAAAAGTACATGTAACAAAATATATGTTCAGTATATATGTAACAAAAATTATTTTAACCAGTAATTGTCTAGGTCACAACAATTTTGCCCCTGAGCACCATCGCTGTGGCTCAAGAAATCAGGTTGACTAAAGTGCAGACTTTCAGCTTTATTTCAAAAGTATTGCATTAATTTTTATATACAGGACCTGATTGTCACAGGCTCAAAATTACTTGAACAAAATATAATTTCACATATTACTTGTGTGAAATTCCTATGCAGTCTGGGACTGCCCGAAGTCTATAAAACACCTTCATTGAGCTGGTGATTGTTTGTGGCTCTCTGTGGCTTCGGAAACTGAAAAGCTCCTCTGTTGAGTTGAGATCAAGTGACTGACTGGCTAGTAAAGAATATCCAATTTCTTTGCCTTGAGAGACTCTTGGGTTGCTTTTGCAGTATGCTCTGAGTCATTATCCATTTGCACTGTGAAGCGCTTTCCAATCATTTTTGCAGCATTTCTCTGAATCTGACCCAAGAGTACAGCCCCGCACTGCTACTTCTATCAGTAGTCACATCATCACACACTAGTGACTCATTTCCACTTGCAGTCATACGTGGTCATAACATAACATAGCATCCACAATGTTTGATAGATGATGTGGTATGCTTCAGATCAAGAGCTGTTTCTCTCCTTTTCTGTACTCTCCATTTTTCCCATCATTTTGGTACAAGCTCATCCTGGTTTCTGCTGTCTAAAGACCCCCCCGAACTGTGAAGGCAGTTTTAGATGCTTTCTTGTAAAGTCTAACCTGGCATTCTTGTTCTTAAGGTGGTTTGCACCTTATTGTAAACACTCCTTCATGAAGGTGTCTCTTGATTGCTGACTTTGGCCTACCTCCTGAGTGTAAATGTGTCTTTGGGTTGTCTCAACCATAAAAAAATAGATAAATAATGGTTGCCTTCTGTGGTCTTACAGGCCTTTTTAATAAGGAATTAGATTGTTAACTTAGCACATTTTTTTGCGTAGTTAATGCTGATGCAT
Source organism: Tylochromis polylepis (assembly GCA_015107715.1). Taxonomy (NCBI): domain Eukaryota; kingdom Metazoa; phylum Chordata; class Actinopteri; order Cichliformes; family Cichlidae; genus Tylochromis; species Tylochromis polylepis. Next base: position 24,246 of record VVHJ01001071.1, read on the forward strand.
TAGGGTTTTTCATCATAATGATGGCCTCCTTCACTTGCACTGACAGCTATTTAGATTTCATATTGAGCTTCAGTGAACAGCTACCAGAACTTTTTTCTACTTAGTCTGACATGAAATAATGAGGGAATGAGCTTCACCTGGCCATGAAAATGCTTAAAAAAGTCAGATGTCAAAGGGCTTTTTAAGCTCTGACAATTGAGGTCTGTGTACTGGGGAAAAAAAAAAAAAAAGAGAGAAAAAAAAAGAAAACTGTAGTTCCTAAAAAATTAATGCTAATCTGCACTTCAATCATGATTGATTTAAAATCCACTATGGTGGTGTAGCGAGTCAAAATGGACCTACCACTACATTTCCTCCTACTGCTTCTTTACATTAAAAGCTTTTAAGTGGTGAACATCTAGGCCGGAAGGCTTTTATAATGAATTAGTATCAGAATTGAAGACTACGAGACCAGCAGTGCAGAAATACACTAATGGGAGTGTGCTGCTAACAATGAGTCAGCTTATAAACAAGGACACACCAACTTCGTTACAATAACGAGCACCATTTTGACAAAAGCAGCACAATTAAAAACGAGTAGAAGAGATGATGAGGGTTTATTAAACTGTATACTGGCTCCTCGTACCGCCAACACACCAAGGACCAGGAATACACTGGACTCTGCTTTAAACATGCAGGATGAGGACTCAATAAGGTGCTACATGACACAGTTATGGCATCTCGCTGTCAGTTTGAGCCATCCATCCGCATCAGTTACACAGTTGTCCTGATAGCATCTCCCATCTTATCCTAGATTAATAAACTGGTGCAAACTGCAACAGCTGCATCAGGGTATATCATTTCAGGGTATATCATATCACTCCTCTATCTGAAAAAACATTGTTTCTATAAGTCTCCAAATCTGCTGAGAGAGATCAGACATCCAGATTTTTAAGACTTCAAGCATTAAGCACCGAGTGTGTATTCACAGAGCCACAGTGACACCAGTGATCTGAAATTTTGAATAATTCCTATTAAGAAATGCATCTTTCTATGAAAATCTGAGACGGTCAGGTGGGATGAAATTGGTTTATTCCACAGTAATTCATCAAAGGGAGACTCCTACAAATGCATATCCAGTAAGGGTCGGTGTAAAAACAGCTGTGTTCATCATTTTCAGTGACAAAACTAACAGTTTCTCTTTAGTAAACAGCACATTTTTAACACCCAAAGAGGCTCTGTGCAGCTGCAGACCAAAGATCTGACCCTTACTCTAAGATCAGTGCAATGTGCAAGTGAGTCTAAAAAAAAGTAAGTGTAACACCTTATTCATTAGCAATGACATTATACATTTGAGTTTTTGTATAAGGTATCGTTTAAAAGGGTTGCGCAACATTAAATGTGTTAAATTACTGATTGTATATGACATAAAAAAACACAGTTATTATCCGATTATTATGATGACCCAGTATGTACCATTAACTCTAGAACACCAGTTTGCAGTTTTGAAACATTACCACTAACGTCACATATAATTTACTTGATAAAACACACTTCCCATAAAAGTATATTTAATTATAACAATACATGGCAAATTAAAGTGCTCTTATTTCCCCATGTACAATGACTCAAAAAGAAAACAATGAAAATCATGTAGGTGAAAAAAATAAATCGCCCAACATTAGTATCATAGGGTTAATTCCTCATAACTGTTTTAGCAGCTTCTTACCCGATGGACGAAAGGTGATGACCGTATCCTCCATTTTCTGAGTGACCAAAAGGGGGGAAAAATGTTAATCAGTGACATAAAGGAAAGAAAAATAAAATAAGTAAATCATTTTATTAAAAGATTTTTAACTCACAGATCTTCTGCTCCAGACACCATTGTCAGAATCAGAGTCTGAATCTGACATTTTGTTCAGCTCTGAAAAAACATTCACATCAATCACCAAAGCCAGTTTTACAGTACATGGTTAAAAGATGCAAATGAATGTCTGCTGATGATTTGGATTTATTTCCATGAACGTAAATGAACAAGCAGAAGCTTCCGTCTATACTACAGTGAAACTACATCACAACTGACCATAGAAGAGAAAATCTAGTTCCAATTTAATAATGCTTGGCCCCGCCTCTCCGCAAGGTCATTTTCAAACTGTTTAGATATGATGTGAAAAAAAGCTGGGAAAAAAAAAATCCATCACACCATAACCTGCAATCTCACTGAATGTCAGCTGCCTTTTGTTCTGGTCTCTGTTAAGATAATCACACACTGCCTCAATATGGTTCGGGCTCTGGGGAGGCCAAACTGGCAGTATTTCACTGATAGTATTTCACTTTGTGGTTTTCTATCCAGGTATATTTTTACTGCACTGGCAGTGTGTTTGGGATCACTGTCATTCTGAAAAATGAAGCCGTTGCCAATCAGATGTTTTCCAGGACACGACTTTCAGATATTCTTCATCTGCTATAGATTTTGTTTTGGTTTTTTTAGGCCTGCCACTTCTTATTCCACTAGTTGAATTTTCGTAGTACACACTGCACACTATACAGAGATACATGTAGTTTTCAGATAACAGCTCTTTGGGAATCACCTTTTTGGTGAAAAAATACTATTTTATGCCTGTCAAACTGTGTTTGGCATAGATTCAGATAGGGTTATTCCATCTTAAATCATCATGGATTAAAAAATTTTATGGTTTAAAGACTGGACATATATAAAGTATATCAAATAGTTTGAAAAATGGTCCTCTCACCCACTTAACCTAAAAAAAAAAATCAATCAGAACCTGTAATTTGGGACAGACAAGAAAATCCCTAGCATTAACTAGTTAAAATATGAAGACACATTGAAGCCATCATGTAAAGTCCCAAATTTGGATACACAATGAGATAAAAATTTCACTGCAATTGCTAAATAATGTCCAAATTTTGGAATATAAAATTTGAAAAGTGTTGTAAAAATTGAATGATTTGAGATGCAACTTTTGCCTGTTAGTTGTCAGTTACATGTAGACATAACACTGCTTCGTCCCTAGGTTTCTTGTCTTTATGCTTTAATGATTCATAGGTCAGTGTTCTATGGTTTAGCAAACAAACAACAACAAAAAATCCTCTGAAAATCGTCAGGTACAAGAACTGGATTGAATACGAGTGGAAAAAAACCCAACCAATTTCCAAAGAAAAACCTGGAAAACCACTGCTCAAGACCACTTTAAAAATAAAAAGTCTGGTTCCTTGAAAGCAAAATATAAAGAAATGAGCGGTGGCTCAAGGCTTTTCGACAGTATTGTACTGTATCTATCGCCATCCCTGGCTGAGTTTGTCCAATAAGGTTTTAAACACCACACCCACACATACAATGGACAGTATTATCTCACAGAAACGAATACGCCCAAACCTCCTCGTGCAGTTCCTTCCCCTCACAAGGCTTAATTTTACACAACGTGGGAAAATACTGAGCATCAAACTGCAGTTTTGCCAACATCCAGTGACAAAGTGAGTGTGGTGAACTAGTCTGCCATCATAGCAAGGCCATTACGCAGAGAGCGGGCATGTAATACACCTGAAAATCATGAGGTGATGCCCAATATATACGCAGGCAACCCCAGGTACAGGTTGAGTTATTACTAGAGATGCTTGAAGCTCATGGCTCCCCCACCTAAAAGAAAAAAGATGGAGGACTGTCCTACTAGTTGAAACCTAATCTCTCGGGAATTTGCCCCAATAACAATGTTAGCACTGTAGCCTATGAGCTAACCTACGTAGTGGCTTACAGAGCCATGCTAAACGGCTGGAAGCTAAAATATAACACAACGCAGTAAATTTAAGCAATCTTAGCTTTGGCTTACACGTACTTTCTAACGACGTGGCATACTTTAATGACTGTTCAACAACGATTCGACACTTTTTCTCCCACTTTGTTTTAGCGCGAAGCCTCACAGCACCAGCTTCAGCCAGCCTCGTAGTGTAGCTGGGTGTTGTTTTTTACCGGGGGG
>VVHJ01001072.1:0-19235 GCA_015107715.1 Tylochromis polylepis
TCTGAATGATCGCTTGAACAGTGCTCCGTGGGATGTTCAAGGCTTGGGAAATCTTTTTGTAGCCTAAGCCTGCTTTAAATTTCTCAATAACTTTATCCCTGACCTGTCTGGTGTGTTCTTTGGACTTCATGGTGTTGTTGCTCCCAATATTCTCTTAGACAACCTCTGAGGCCGTCACAGAGCAGCTGTATTTGTACTGACATTAGATTACACACAGATGCACTCTATTTAGTCATTAGCACTCATCAGGCAATGTCTATGGGCAACTGACTGCACTCAGACCAAAGGGGGCTGAATAATTACGCACACCCCACTTTGCAGTTATTTATTTGTAAAAAATGTTTGGAATCATGTGTGATTTTCGTTCCACTTCTCACGTGTACACCACTTTGTATTGGTCTTTCACGTGGAATTCCAATAAAATTGATTCGTGTTTGTGGCTGTAATGTGACAAAATGTGGAAAAGTTCAAGGGGGCCGAATACTTTTGCAAGCCACTGCATCTTCAGCTGAAAGCTTTTCCAACATGTATGTATACTACTCTATATTTATGAACTCTGATCCAGGATTTGTTTTTCTCTGCACATGAGCCAAAATGTGCTTGAAGCTCTGAATAGGTTGTTCTTTTTTTTATTAGTCATCTTTCACTTTTAGAAATTATAAGTTTCCTTAATGCTTTTGTATATTAACAAATCTAAATTCCGTTTCTTCTTTTAAAAACCTCTCACAAGGTTACTATCTGAGCACAATGAGGAGCTTTTTTAAGCTTTTAATGAAGAAATATATTTTTCAAGGACAGTGGTACAAGGACATGAACACATATCAAAAAGGCTTTAAATGCAGCTGTTTCCTGGTTAACTGGAATGAAGTAAAGAAATCAAAGAAAACAATCATAGCCAATCACGCCCTGATTTTCACTTGAATGAAAAGCCCTGCTCTTCAGTCCCACCCAGGACATTTGTGATTACTTCTCCGTCTTAAATACAGTAAAAGACCAGCTTTGAGTGGGTTGTGTGGTAACGCACGCTGCTTTCCCCCCCCGTGGCGCTGAACTGTTGAGACCGGCCTTTTTTTTCTTCCTTTTTTTTTTACTGGCTTTCTGTGGAAAGAAAAATAAACAACCAAATTCTGAAAGAGCAGCATGTGAAAAGTACATGCATCTCCTCACAGATACCCAGCACACATGGTGTTTTATCAGTTGATAAACACTCGGCCGTCAGCGGTCATATAATATTTCTGGTTATATTCCTGGTTACTTATGAGAGGTCCATTCACTTTCCTTCCCACTCACCACATAAATTCCTTGACAAACCTGTCTCGGCTTTGATTGTCATAACCGCAATTGAACCCTGCTTAGCCAATCAGGTCAGGCTACCTAAAGGTCATACATATTTCATGCAGCATCACATTTATCTGACAACGTTTTTTTTCCTTTTTCCTTGTTGAATTGAAATCACGCCTCATATTTCATTAGACACTCAGAGAGCCGCCGATCTGTGGTCGGATGGGCTGTATGTTTTATTCATGTCCTCTGAACATCTGCTTGTCCGGGTGTCAAAAATCATCAGATTCCCAGAGGACTCCTGCCTGACTGGTTGTAAATGAACTCCGAAGCTGAGACTCAAAACAACCTGTCAGATCTCCTCACCGCCAGAGGAATCTCTCAGTACAGCTGCAGAGGTGGGCTGCTGAGATCTACTGCTCCAGTAAAGATTCATTAAAGTCAACTTTGGACACGTGCAAGTTGTTTCTTTCTTTCTTTCTTTCTTTCTTTCTTTTGAAGCAAAACATAATATTTAGACTCTGATTCATGATACTGTGAAAAGCTTTTAATACAAGTTGTGCCTTCTTCCCACAGCTTTTGGTAAAATTTGACACTGCTGTTCACTCTGGCTCTTGGTCGACAAGTCTCCCTGAGTCACTGGAGGTCTGTGCCAACTGGAGGGAAAGAGCCTGACCACTAACAAGTGCTCACTGACTCAGAGCTGCCGCAGTATGTCCCACTGTGTTGGTGCATGTGTGACTGTGCATGTGTGCTTTATATACTAATCAATTATATACCATTCTATTTATCACTTTGCACCCATCCCACAGAAAATGTGTTCTTTTAGAAATGTATTTTAGCTCACACACGGTGCCCTTAAGAACTACGGTTTATCAGCAACAACACCTAATTGATAAAATGAAAGGATATAAGAGTAAAAATAAATCACAATTCAACTATAAAGAGAGACTTTACAATAACTTTTCACAAAGCATATGATCTACGGTATAATTTTGTTTCTTTGAATCAGTAAAACAGCCAACAGCTCCTACAGCTGCTTAAATTAGGTATTGTGAAACATAATATAACATATTTGAAGAAAGGTAGCAATTTTAGTAGATGGAGAATTAAGGCATCATTTTAATGAATACTTGTGAGCACATTACTGGGTCACAAATACATATTGAGAACAGTAAATGAGAAGAAAAATACCCAGTTAATTTTATATTTATACATACTTTTTCTTACTGTGCAGTTAAAGGAAAAGAAATCATTAAAGATTAGTTCTAGATGTAGTAGATTACTTTTTTAGTTACACTCTTGACAAACCTACCAGCCTGTCACTCTGCCCTTTACAACCTGCTTTAGAAAATTTTCAAAAGCTTAGAAATGTCCTTTGATTCGTTCTTCCTCATATATTTAAGTACAACACAGGAATTCATGTGAAAGTTTTCACAGGACTCTGTGCAGTCCTTTGAAAAACTAAGCTCACCATCAGTTTAATACCTTGTTGAACCGCCTTTAGTAGCAATAATTTGAAGTGGTTGTCTTCTGCGTGGCTCTATCAGTCTCTCGCATAATTGCGGGGGAATTTTGGCCCACTCTTCTTTATAATGCTGCTTTAGTTCATTCAGCTTTGTGAGCATTTGTTTATGCACCGTTCTCTCAAGATCCCACCACAGCATTTCAACGAGGTTGACATCTGGATTTCAGTGTTGGTGTCATTACTCAAAAAAAGAGAAATATTTTGTACATCACTCATTACTTTTACTTAATTACTCTACTGGAGAAAGTACTTTGTTACACTACTTGTTACATTGATTTCTTATCACTCCGTAAAATGACCTGCAACGCATTGTCACATAATTATCAGTTAACAATACAAACCTTCATATCCTAATGAGGACACACATAGGTTTTTTCTTTTTGTTCTTAGGTATGAACAGAAAGCCAACAACACAAAGACAAGAAGAAAAGCAGCACAAACAGACTTTAAAGTGATCGCCACAGTGATTCTACTTTAGAAACATGAACAGGTAGAAATGAAGGCTGCAGCCTGACTGCTTATCCATTTGTTGCCAGTTGAGGTTCAGGCTCTCACTGCTGGATTGGGGTCAGCATACACTCAACTTCAACATCACTGTAGGTTCTTGGCTAGCTTAGCGTTAGCATACTGTCTGTGCAGATGCTTGCACTCTCCTCCTTTTGTGCTATAAAAATAAAAATAATGTCCATATCTCCAGTCCTCAAACGCTATAGATGCTCCACCATTTTCCATAAACTGAAATTAGCTGATTGTAGCACAAATGCACATAAAGAAAAAAGTATTTTTATTTGATTTTTTTTTTCATTTTATCCGCCCACATGAAGACAACTCCAGAACCTTTGTAACACAAGTCACAATATGATTATAACTGCGATGTAATTACAGTAATGTAGTTAGTAACATGTTACATTACTGCTTTTCTGTAAAATGTCCAACACTGCTGGACTCTGGCTGCAGTTGCCCAGAGTCCTGTGGCCTGTATGGCCTCTGTAAATTGTCAAATACCACTGATATGTGTACCAGTGACATGTGACCCTCCAGTGTGGCCAGAGGGTCAATAACATCAAATTTTTACTTTCACCCAGGAAGATGAGCTGTCCTCTAGTCCAGATTTACAATAACCCATAAAATCTATTTTAATGGTTCTACTAATGGAAGAAAACCAAGACAAGATTGCATGCCGAAACATGAACATTGCATGAAAATGATGTTAGGTTACATCATCTAAAATCATGATTAGAGGAGTTGCACCTCTTATAAAATGTTTTTTATGTGGACTAAATTATGACATCAGCACGCAAAGCAACCAACACATATTGTGGGCGAATGTGCTGCTGATGATGATCAGACCAGATGTCACTGAGTCGGAAGCCTGAAGGCATGGCAAGGGGTGAGCTGGTTCAGCCCCACTAGCAATGGGTTATCTGTGAATTTAAGTTGTCTCCAATGAAGGTTTCTAAAACTTAAAGGTGTAAAATCATGACTGCAATGCAGAGATGGGGATTAATGCTATTTCTTTACATCTCCATCAGTGTGGCTCATCATAAAATCAGCACACCTTTTCGTCTCATCATAGGAAATGAGACCGAGCTGTTGTACTTCGAAAAGTCACTGAACACCACCTGGCCGGCACCAAATGGCAGATAAAGTTAGCAACTGGTGTCGAACATTTAGCAGTTAAGAAGCCATTTTTCCCAAGAGTTGACACAAACCAAAGTAAAGCAAAGACTAAAGTTGTTCACACTTGTTAGGTTGACAGAAACATGGCTCTAAATGAATGCTGAATTTCTATGTCTAACTTACTCCATGTTTAATAAGCACTTTTTTGCAATCCTAGTAAACTAATAAGTGATAATATATACTCACCAGCCACAGGTACACCTGTTCAACTGCAAATATCTCATTGGGGTTTTTGGGGTGAAAATGCTCTGCTGATGTCAGAGGCCAGAGGAGAATGGCCAGATTAGCTTGAGCCGATTGGAAGGCAACAGTAACTTAAATAACTACTTATTACAATGAAGGTATGCAGAGGAGCATCTCTGAAGACCACACTGTGTGCCACTTCTGTCAGCTAAGAACAGGTCACTGAAGCTATAATTAACAGGGGGCTCACCAAAATTGGACAACAAAACATTGGAAAAACATTCCCTGGTTTGATGAGTCTCGTGTTTTGCTGCACCATTTGGTTGGTAAGGTCAGAATTTGGCATAAACAACATGAAAGCATGGATCCATCATGCCTTGGAACAACATTTCAGGCTGATAATGGTTGTGTAATTGTGTGGGGGGATATTTTCTTGGCTCACTTTGGGTACCTTAGTACCAACTGAGCATCACTTCGTATCGTCTCTGACCATGTCCATCCATTTATGATCACACCATGATCTGCTGGACCAAAATCTCTGAGGAATATTTTCAGCCTTTTGTTGAATCTGTGCCACCAAGAATTAAAGCAGCTCTGAAGGCAACAAGTGACAAGTCAGTATGCATTCACTCTGTAGGGTTTTCCATTCAGGAAAAATCAGCCTGGAACTGGAATTCCAACTAAACAGATTCTCAAAATTACAAGCTTCATCTCTGATGATCTGTGTCCCTAACAACAGCTGGAAGTAAATCATTCTGCGTAAATACAGTCAGATTATCTGTAGGTAAACAGAATAGAATATAAAGTAATGCATTTAACTTCATCGATGCTAATTGCTGAAGTTCAGTAACTTAGATTAACTTCTTACCTGAACACTTGTTTCAGTCAATAGTTTTCACTTGATTTGCAGAGTTTGGGATACACTCTTAATGTAAATAAATGTAGATTTATATACTTTTTAAATAAATCTAGGCTAGCCACTGTGATATTTTCTGAGTTTGTTTGTTTGCATAATTAACATTATATTCAAATGAATATTACATAGTAAACTTACAGTATACCATACTGAGCTGTTCTGACTAATCCTTATTAGTTATTAGTTATCCGTATTATCCATATATCATGGCAATATAATCTGCAGTAAAAAAACTTTTAAATGAATTTTTCCTAAAAAAAAAAAAAGTAACAAAAACAAACATAAAACTTGATATGAATTTGTTGTTTTGTTGTTATTTACATGACAATCTGATGCCGCATTTTATGGCCTTTGAACAAGGAATACCAGCAAATTCTACGCTTCATATATTTCTTTTTCCTATCAACAGTGTTCAGGTAGTTCAGCTCTGTAAGTGATCTCAGGACAATATCAGCAAAGAAAGCCATAGACCAGAATCCATTTATAGAACAGACTACTGATAGGAGATTCATCTTGAATCTCAAAAATGCGTCATTGTTAGCTGGTTGATTATTCCTCAGTTGGAGGACTTCCAGTCCCCCTATTTCATAGACAGGAGGCCTTGATGCATTGTCAGTCTAAGAAATCGATTCATTTTTAAATGAATCATTTAAACCACATCGAAAGCCTGGTTTCCCTTTATCGTTCACTGGCCTGAGACAGACAGAGGTGGAAAGCCTTACACTACATGCCAGCCGGCATTCTGGACATTAACTCGCTCACTTTTTAAACTGACTGCGAATGCCCTTCAGAGCCAGACATTCACCGGCCTAAATGCCAACACATGCGGCTTTCTTTGTTTGTGAATGTATGCAGGTATTATTTTCATTTCCATTATTTCCCCTAAATCTGTTATTGAAAAAAAAAATTTTTTGCAAAAATGCTCATACGTGTAGTTTTCACACATAGAGATCTGAGGTGCTGTTTTTCACTGACATGTAAAGACACACTACATTTACACCTGCAGTTATCATTGTGGTTGTTGCTCTGAAATGAAATAAATGTGGAAAGAAAATTATTAATTAGCTTTTGGGAATATGTAAACAGCTAAACGGACTCTATGAAACCCTTGAGCTGAGGCTGTTATAGACAAACACACAGCATAAATATATAACCTTTGAACTGTTTAGTATGCGACAGGTTTGATGACCTAAGTTTGTAAAGTAACACAGTTTTCATTGTGAAATTTTACACCATTTAACCAACATATACTTTTAGCACAGCCAGCAGCTTCCTTATGGCAACTTTTGATTTGACGATCCCACAAACACACTTTGCATTTTGACTTCCGTACAATTTGTAATCAAAGTTTTCCTCCTCCAAAACAAGCTGGACCATCCGTGTTTTTCCTTCCTCTGCGATCCATCTTTCCCACCTGCCAGCGAGGTGCCATCGACAAAGTGACATCCTCTGCATTCATGAGCACATCATCATCTGCTCTTCTCACCAGGAATTAGCCCTTCATCACTCAAATCTCATAGAAGCCTTAGAAGTGCTTAACTTTTATCTGCATGGGGCACTGAGAGACTGCTGGGGCCATTTGAATTGGGTTAAGACAATATTACAACATTTTTGTTAAACTAATGGATGCAAATGGTAAATTCCCACTGGTAATTAATAAGTGACTTCAGCCTATTTCCCATCGAATTGCCTCAGCATTCATTTCATGACTATATCTGTGCGAAGTCATCCTTCACTGCCAGCTCCTAGTGACTCTCCTCTTCCTATCAGTGGCTGTATGGATTTTCTCCAAATGATAAATTGGACACAGGGAGCCAGTGAGGTGTGACCAGGTGTCAAAGGGGTATAGCTTTTTTGTCTTAAATGGTCCTAATTATGCTGAGGACCTTTAGAGTTGTTCCGATAGGCGCTGATAAAATGTTGTGGGATGTAACGCTACAATAATCAATGGAAGTAATGCAAAGCCGTCTGCATTAAATGTCTGTATTTTTTTTAAGTAAAGTTGCTCCCTTATTTCACAATCGAGTGCATAAAATAAAACAGTCACGTTCCAGTGCTTCAGAGTTGCATTAGTGTTTGTCTGTCGTTCACCTTCTCTCTTTTGACTGAAGAAATACACCGATTGTATCCCATCCATCACTTCCATCCATCCCTCCTCCCACTCTCCAAACCCAGAATCGAGTAACGGTTAATTTTTTGTCCACTCTCTCCTTTGGCACCGTGGAAGGCAGAAACTTTGCACCGCATACCGCAGACTGCCGTCTTCTTCCAAGCGAATCTCCTGACGCTCTCTCGCGCGTTGAGAAAGTGGAGATGAACCAGTTCGACGCTTAAAGCGAGGCAAAAAAAAAAAGGGGGGGGAAAGTTGTGGATGGTTACTTTCGCGCACAAATATTTAAAGGACTATTTTGTCTCCAGAAGTTACCGGGCTGTGCAGGAGCAGGTCAAATTCTTCCCTCAGCAAACATATCCTCCGCAGGCAGGCTGGAAGACCATCCACCCGGGAGATCACAGCGAATCCGAAGAGCGCAGATGATCGCAACTGGTGTTTGTGGCGTCGCGCTGGTGCTGGGGTTGGTGGTTCTGATTCCGGTGGTGGTGAACTCCGCCGGAACTCCTGCCCGCTATGAGATGCTCGGATCCTGTCAAATGGTATGCGACTCCCACGGGACCGCGACTACGGCTACAGCCAAGGCAACCAACCCGATCAAAGACAACCGCCTGGTTCAGTCGCTTCCCACGTTCATCCAGGGTCCCCAAGGAGAGCCGGGACGCGTCGGGAGGATGGGTCCCAGGGGTCCGATGGGCGAACCTGGGCTACCTGGACCTGCTGGTCCTCCCGGTGAGAGAGGGGCACCTGGCCCTCCGGGTCCACCGGGGGCACCGGGAGCGAACGGGCCAAACGGTGCCATCAGCGCAGCCACTTACAACACCGTCCCCAAGATAGCCTTTTATGCAGGACTGAAGAAGCAGCACGAGGGATATGAAATACTGAAATTTGACGACGTCGTTACAAACCTTGGAAACCACTATGATCCCTCTAGCGGGAAATTCACCTGCTCGATACCGGGGATTTACTTCTTTGTTTACCATGTGCTGATGAGAGGTGGGGATGGAACGAGCATGTGGGCTGACCTCTGTAAAAACAACCAGGTAGGACAACTCACCATAGCTTTATGAGAAAAAAAATCATTTATTTTATTTTTAGTCTTGATTTACAGTACAGTTTCTTTTGTTTGCTTGTTTGTTTGATTTTTACATTTTTGACATTAGTTTACTTGCAAAAAATTTTGACTTTTTGAGATTTTTATGCACAAGCTGCACATAGAACGACACTTCCTGGGTACTGTAAAACAAACAAAGTTATGTGAGGGATGTTTAAAGCTTCAAATCAAGATAAGACGCGGAGCTGTCCGCGGTTCTGATTTCGAAACGAAGCCGTTTCACGAACTGTCACATTTGCCTTTCAGGTGAGAGCCAGCGCCATCGCCCAAGACGCCGACCAGAACTACGACTACGCCAGCAACAGTGTGGTTCTTCACCTGGAGCCCGGGGACGAGATTTATATTAAGCTGGACGGCGGAAAGGCGCACGGGGGCAACAATAACAAGTACAGCACCTTCTCCGGCTTCATGTTATACGCTGATTGAAACACGGACAGACCTGCTGAAGAGACGAGAGAGAGAGACTGGGAGGAAAAAAAGAGCTTCTCTGCATATAGCTTGCTTCACCGCTCATGCTCAGTTCAATGTCAGCTGGATTATTAGAGACAAAGCTCACCGTTTCTATAACTCAAACAGAATCAGCAGTGATGTGGAGGAGGTCATGCAAAAACAGAAAACTGTGCTGGGCAATAGCAAAGAGCTGACAGTGTAATTACAAAACAAAAATAACAGTTTTAATTTGTACAGCACCCACTTGTACCCTTGCCACATTGATTAGTGTTGCTCATGCTCCCTAAATGAAATGTCGTGCTTTATGAATTAAGTTGGCAGACGGTAGCTCCTATGGTTACACCTATGCCAGTGACTGTAGATGGAAAGTTTATGATGTGGTGACTCACCTATAGGTGCAAATATGATATATATATACATATATATATATATATATATATTCACATGACTGCTTACATTGCTGTTAAACCATTTGTGTGCTTTGTTTAAAGAAAAAAAAAAGTGTCACAGTCGGTGAAATTTGGATGAAAATGTTGAAAAACTGTAGTTATGCATGTTTAATTGAAATGACGCTTTAACACTGTGCAACATTATGAGACTTAAAAAAAAAAAACTGTAAAGGGCCATTCATACTGATGCACGAATTCATCAGTGTAACTCGTTTTTCTTGCGTGTGTCAACATGGCATCTGGTTGAGACAACATGGTGGTCTGGTGGTTAGTCACAAAACTGGACAGCCACCGCTGACAGATATGTTATATAACGCTCATCAATCTGCTTGCTGATTATTAAACTCCTCCAGAGTCGACTGTCAATTCAGATGTAAAATGTAGTGCGGTATTAAATCCTCAGTCTCACTTTGTAATCCTCCTCAGAAGATTAATCAAAGTTAGATAGTTGTTCACACCGCACAGTCAACTGTGGCGATCGCGCCATTGATCATGTGGCGAAGTCACCCTGCGAGGCCACCTGTTCCCAGATGAGAGGAGAACATGTCCTTCATCCGGGCCTGCCAGCCAGTCAGCCTCCCATAGACACGCAGACACCCACCGAGGGGCAACAGGACAACTCATCTAACACAGGCACATTGTGTCAAGAGCAGAGCAGCATACTGATTAGTAACGCGCTCATTATTTCCCTTCAATATAACGTGTTTGCGTAAGTGTCGCCTACGAATACAAAGAGAGCAGCTATGACATTGAAATTGCAAATAATAATAAAAAAATTGAAAAAAATCAATTAGCACCTTGTTTTTGAGCACCTGGAAATATTTATCTTGGATTGTAATCACACTTCTACTGACGAGCAAAAGATTTTCTCGTGCTATAACAGGCACTGTGACCCTGCAAGGCTCCTTTATTAATTTGCTTACAAAGTGAATCATGTATAATCACAAATATTTTTAAAAAGTACAGATTATTTAAATTAAAAGGCCTCTATAAAAATCCAAAAGCCTGTAATTACTTTCCTTTGAAAATATGATGGACGTTTTGCTTTGCTGAAAACAGTGAAATTAAAGAAAAATTTACATACAACGGTGGCGTGCTTGTTGGTGTAATGAGCCCAAGAACACATTAATGCATGACTCTGGATCGTGATCAGTATTCATTACGAGTCGTCATCAGAAGACGAATAATAGCTGGGTGAATTCGCCTTCCTCACGCCTCTATTTTTTTAAATTATTTGAAGGTCAACCAGCATTTAGGATTGTCGATAAGGATCTTGTCCACCTGGTGCTGCGATATGCCCCTCGTCAGCATCTTTGGCACGATGTTCTTCAGGATGTGAGAGTAGCCATGGCCGCCGTACTTAGTCAGCCGGTTCTTGGTGTGGATGTCATGAGCGATCACGATCTTGTCCTCATAGCCCTCCTTCACCAGAAACGCCAGGCTGAACACGAGCAAACAGTGGTGTGAAAAATGAGGGGCCTCAATCGTTCAGCCTTAATTCATATATAGGAACAACATGAGCATAACTTATTCAGCTCTTTTAACGTTATGGGAAATTTGTGTTTCTATATAGTGTTACTTTAAAAAACAGCTACATGATGAGCTCTTCTTTATAATCAAAGTAAAAGATTTAACTGGGAGTCAAGCTCCAAACACAAGGATCACTATTACTGGACTGGACACTGATTACTGGAGGTTTCAGTTTTCAAAATAATGAACAACACGCACACACAAAAGAAAGCCTTACTCACACTTTCACTCTCTGGCTGTCGCTGGGCATGTCCACGTCCAGGTTGTATGGATAGTTCAGCATCTCAGTTCCAAACAGATCATACTCCAGGTAACTCCCCAACTTAGCGAACTCCAGCAGCTCACCTTCATCCAATATCGTCCTGCAAAAAAGCCCAAAATAAAGCTGATGGTTATGATGCTTCGTGTGGAAAAACAAAGCTGTTGCAAAGATGCTTTCCAAATGGTGATGCATGGTGAATCAGAAAAAAATGGCACTTTTTCTTCTGCTCATAAATGTCAAATTTGGATTATCAATCCATGAAACCTGTTGCCACTGATTTTCGTTCCTGTTCTCGTGTAATTTGGCATACCTCACTTATTTTCTCCCCGTTTCCCTTCCCTAATGAAAAGGCTTCTTGACAGCCACCCTTCCACTGAGACCATTTCTGACGAGGCTTCAGTGAACAGTAGCTGGATCAGCTAAAGGGCCAGATGCATCTCTGTCATGTGTCAGATCTTTGTTGGATTTTTTCCTATTTCTTAAGTTCATGACTTTCAGATATTGTTCGTCAGCTGTAGATAGCTCTTCCACTTTTTCCATTTTCCTCAAGATGTTTTAAGATTCACTGCACATCATGCTGAGATATCCAAAAAGCTATTAGTTTTGGGCTAACAGCAACCTTGTTTGTGCAAAAATACTACATTGTGCCTGTCAAACTGTTTTATCTTGGACATTTTCATAGGTTCAACTAAATAAGTTGGAACAAATTATGTGTTTTTGCAACAGGCTGCTCACAACAAAGTCCTAAAGATACAATTTAAAACTGGATATTTGCCAAGTTGCTTGTTATACACATACAACACTGATTCATCACTTGAGTTAGATGCCCTTTTTGATGGTTAAATGATTTTTAGGCCTGTGTTAAGTACTTAAAAAAACATTCCTCTGAATATGGTCAGATATAAATATATAAGGTATAAAATTACTGAAATAGCAGCAAGAAAAACTTTGAAAGACCTTCAGAAAGTCTGGAGAGCTCAAGGATACTTAAAAAAAAAAAAAGAAACTACAAGAAAGTCTGGCTGTTAAGAAGCAAAATTTAAAGAAATGAGGGGTGTCTCAGGACTTTTCGGCCAGCTGTAACTCAAGTCTGAGAACCAAAAAGCATTCAGCAGCTAAAAATTAGCAAATATGGAGCAAACAGCATCATTTCATGCAGTCACAGGCAACACAGTCTCATGAGCCTAACCAAGGACACCAAGGTCCAGGCCTTTTCCTTTTCCATCTCCTAAATCATGAAAATGTACTAAGATACTGAAATGAAAAAGCAGCAAATTAAATGTCAGAGAGGGCATGTGTGACAGGAAATTCTGTGTCTAACAGGAAAAGGGCACCCTAATTTTCACTGTATCTAAATGACTTTATTTTAGTGACTTCTCACCTGTCTAGGTGAGACATAACAGTTTTGCTGATGTCACCACCGGCTTCCTGGAGTATCCGAACGATCTCAGCTGGAGCAGCGTGATTCCTGCCAGGATGGATGATAACAGGACAGCCCAGCTGAGCCTGAGCGTGCGCCGAGGCTCGCAGCACCTTCGTCTCGCTCTCTGTGATGGGCCAGCCGGTGCCGATTTCACCGATCACGCCGCAACGGATGTCTGTGCCGTCAGCACCGTGGAGCACCTCGCTGATGATGATGTCTGTAAGCTGAAGGTCAGAAAATGAGGAGCTGGCGTGTGTTCATTTATTAAGAATACGTTTTCTAATTTCCCTCTTTCTCTTTAAAAAGGATCAAGGGAGATGATCAAAGCATGATAATAGTGTGTCTAAATATCGTTGAGTACGGTATGGTCATTCTCAGGGATATCTACCAAAAGACTAGACCACTTTGCCAGAAATCCAAATCAAAAGGCATGAAAAAAAATCCTCACATACTGAAACAGGTCACACTATTTGAGTTAGCATGCTTAAAACTTTCTAACAAAGGTGTGTGAGCTCCAAACTCCATCACAAACTGGGACGCACCTTCTCCACACTCATCTTCTTGGTGACCTCAGTGTGGGTGCAGTCCACATAGTACCCTGCACCTGCAATGATATTGACCCCGGTGTCCTTGGCCAGCTGTCGGAGGGTGGGAAGGTCCCGGTCGATTCCCGTGGTGGTGTTCTCCACTATTGTTCCCCCGCCGGCTCTCCTGTAGGCCAGCAGCTCGTCCCGCACAGCGCTGGTCTCCTGCTGCAGGAGCAGGTTCTCGTGGCAGCTGTATGGGTTTTGCCTGAGCCAGAACATGTGCTGCATCTGAAACGGGTTCGCCGCCACTGCCTCATCACCTGGGGGAGGGGGCGAGTAGCAACACTCGAAGCTCATGGTCAGGTGCTCGTGGGTCATAGTACGGCCAAGCTGGTCTGGATCTACTAAACCCAACACAGTCTGGACCCTCCCGCTCAACTCAGACATGATGCTATGAGGCGTGTTCAAGATTTCCCACAACCTGAAAGGACATACAGTATCATTTTTTATTTATTTTTTAATTTTTTTTTATATCTAATGAATCTCAGTCCTGAGGCCTCTCAGACAAATATTTCAGTTTTTAGAGAATGATCACTGAGGAAATTGAGAAATTTGGTCATCACATGTTTGTAAAGCAGAGCCGCTCCTTTTTAAAAATGACATTACATACAGTTTCACATCTGCACCCATGAGGCTTCTTTTCACCATAAAATACCAATTCTTTTAAAAGAATCTAAAACTATTTCTTACTCTGATATGAAGATGCTGTACATGTCTGCCAGGTAGAAATGCCTTGCAGATGTAGCCATGATTTACAGAGGGGAAAACAATTATCTGATCCCCAGCTGAATTTGTAAGTTTGCTCACTTCCAAAGAAATAGGAGTCTCTCTGGAGACTGGCTGGGCCACTCCATGACCTTAATGTGCTTCTTCTTCAGCCACTTCTTTGTGTCCTTGGTGGTATGTTTTGGGTCATTTTTATGCTGGAATCCACAATCCATCTACAATGTTCTGGCTGAGGGAAAGAGGTTCTCATCCAAGATATTACTGTACATGGCCACATCCACTGGCCCATCCTCTGACATTCAAATCAATTTATAATTTTTATGTGATGTGTCTTTCTTTCTGGATCTTTGGTTGAAATTCCGTCTCTCTCCATTAAAATGAAGCTACCATAAAAATTAGAGACTGTTCATTTCTTTGTATATGAGCAAACTTATACATTTCCCCCACTGTAGGCAACTGAGGGTCACTGATATTGCTCAACTTGTGAACACACAAACAGCAGGCATCTTTCATTCCCGCCTTTGGCTGAAACAGATCTGCTTCTTTAAGCCTGTGTTATTGACTCAGTTCCTCACATTTATTTAGGATTACTCATAGACGGTATATAAGAGGATTACCCACGACCCTTTACATAAAACATGATTTAAACAAGCACTGAGCAACAAACGGGCCGCTGTAGACCTGTCAATGTTTGCCACTGGTTACCAACTCCACCCTATGAATGTGCACGCGCGGAAGACCTGAGCTGACCCTGAGAGCTGTTGTAGGTTTGACAGTCGCCGTCACGTGACCGCTGAGCCTGGTTGCCAATCAGTGAAGCCAAATAACAACATCCTGGATATGAGCAACTCGCTTTGTTTTATAGTCCCCGTGTAAAGCTTCTGCCGTGCTGTGCAGCACTGTTACACATCAGGCAGGTGGTGTGTGTGTGTGTGTGTGTGTGTGTGCGCTGGCAAAAACACAATGCATTCGCTCACTCTGCTGACTTTACAGTGCATACCAGAGCGGGACCTTTGGACTGCAAAGTACAAGTCCTGAGCCACACGTTGAAAAGTTGCATTTACTTCCTCAAATCTTTGCTGTATGCTCGATGATTTTTAGATTTAAAAAAATACCCTCCACCTCCGCAGGATGCGCGTTAAGTTGTTGCTCTGCTGAAACAAAGTAAAACTGCTTCTCTTTAAATAATGCGCAGTGGAGCCAGACCTGCAGCAGTAGATTTAGGGGGTTTAAACTTTCACCGAGCTTTAGACTGAACTGTATGTAAACTGTGAGGAAAAACAGTCTGCTGACCTTATTTCTGCTCACTTCTTTCCACTTCCGCCGAGTACAGACAGCTGCTTCGATAGATTAGCTGAACGCCTTCGGCGATCATCGCGAGACATCGCGAGAATACGCTTCTTGTGGAATATAACGGAGAGAACAATAAAGTTTGTTGAAATATTGCGCCAAATCACAACAGCAGTGACATCAAGGAGCTTTATTTTGTAAGGTAGACCCTTCAGTAACACAGAGAACATCCCCAACAATCAAGCAACACCCTTGAGCAAGCACTTGGCGATAGTGGGAAGGGTAAACTCCCTTTTAACAGCAGGAAACCTCTGGTAGAACCAGGCTCAGGGAGGGGCGTGGCCAGTTGTTGGCGAGGGGAGAGACGGGACAAAATAAATAAATATATGAATCTGAACTATTTATTAATTTATAGTTATTTTTCTGTATTGAAGCAGCTATCTTTTATTTGTTTGCATCCATCCAACTTTTATCCGATCAGGTCGGGTTATCTAAAGCCCATCCCAGCTGCCTGTGAGCTGGACCTTAAAAACACTCTAATCAAAAGTGTATTAACTGTTATTAAAACACTTTATAAACCTCTTATAGATGGTGATTAGTAAGATGTTAACACTAAATAGTTTATTTTGAAAGCATGAGCAATTTAACAGATTTATTCACGTAACCACATCTAACGGGAGGACATATGAAGATGATGCAGGCTTCGGGAGACAGACTGTGACTCTTTCTGTTTGCTCTTCGCTCAGCAGATGGTCTCCACAGCAGCATTTGGTCTGCTGGTGCAGGGAACTGCCCTGTGAGCACTCACCATAGCTCTGCCCATTCCTGCAAATGGTTCGGCTAAATCACATGTTGCAGGGCATCCATTTGTCAACAAGATGACTCCATAGATCAGAACGATAACATATGGGACTGGGTTCAGTTTTCATGTTCAGAGTGAATAAAAGGCCATATGGCCATGGTGGGGTTTTTTTGTTTTTAATTTTTATTTATTTATTTATTTTTTAAGCCCTGCGATAGACTGGCAACCTGTCCAGGGTGTACCCTGCCTCTTGTCTTGCTCTAACCCCACTGTGCCCAACTGTGGTTCAAACAGGATTGTTCAGCTTTTATTTCATCACCTCTGATCCTTGTTCCACTTGAAGTTGAAGTTGTGTCCTTTGGACTAAAAATGGAGGAAACCCCACTTAATTTTACCTATTTCTATCACATGTTTTATGTCTGTATCTCACTTAGTTTACTCTGTTGTCTAGCATTTAATGAATGCATTTAATGAATGAGCTGAAATAAAAATTCTTAACAATAAATAAAGCAGAAAAACTTTAGCTCGATTTTACTCCCCAAAACAGGCACTCAAAAGGAGACCAAAATACATGACAAATCACAGAAATATGCAAAAATAAACCTTACAAGAAAAAAAACTTATAGATATTTAAAGAAAATCTAAGAATATTACTTATAATAAGCAGAAAAACAAAATCAATGCTGCCAGCCACTGTGACAGCAACTACATAAGCACATAAAATAATCAGGCAAAGTAGCAGGAATACAGAATAAAGGTATAAGGATTTTTCCAGTGCTGTTACTCATGAGCCCATACCATACCACTGCAGGGTTCCTCATTACAAGAGAAGATGTCACCTCCCGTTCATCTGCATGGATGACATATTTCTGAGGGTCATAACCAGAGGGAGATTCTCTGGCATGAGTAAAACCATCTCTCATGTGGACTTATACTTCCCGAGGCCCAGCTCAGCCTTCAACAAGCATTTAAAATAGATATATAGTTTGATTTTATGGAGATAATGTTCTTCTTGGGCAGTTGTTCAGTCCTGATCAGAACCATCAGATTTGAAAAGTAGAGTGCAGACTGTTCTTTTTCCAGTTTGGAATGATTGTACAGCATACATCTTTAATCTTTAATCACATAAATTGGTTTGAATTTATTTTGGATTTTCTCTAATCCACACAGGGTCCAGACTATACATACAGACTCAAATATACATACACCTCCACTAATATTTGATTAAATGTCCCTTAGCAAGTTACAACTCGACTAGACACTATAGGCATAACTGTGGCTCAATATTTGACAACTCTTCTTGGCAGAATTGGTAGAGTTAATTTAAATTAGTTGGTTTCCTGGCATCGGGCCAGATTTTAAGGATAATCCACAAATTTTCAATAGGATTGCAGTCTGGGTTTTGGAAAAGTCATTCCATCAGCTTAATGTTCGCCTGCTTTGTCCATTCCAAAACCAGTTTTGACGTATTTGGCATCATTGTCCTTTTGGAACACCCAATTGTGTCCAAGTTGCAACCATCTAGCTGTTGATTTGAGGTGAAGTTGAAGAATTTGGAGATGGTCCTTTGTTATTCCATCCATTTTGTGGAATGTACTAATACCAGCAGCAGCAAAACAGTCCTAGAGCATGATGCTGTCACCACCATGCTAGACAGCTGGTACAATGTTTTTGGGTTTGAAAGCCTCACCTTTACTCTTCCAAACATACCTCCCGTCATTGTGACCAAATAGCTCAATCTTTGTCTTGTCTGGCCAGAAAACTTTTCACCAGAAGGCATTCGGCTTGTCCATGTGGACAGCTGCAAATATCAGTTGAGCTTGAAGGTGTCAATTGCAGTGATTTGGTCAGCACCCTCTCACTCTCTTCACTGTGGACACTGACACTGGTGTTCCAGCAGTTTCCAGTTCATGGCAGGCTTGAGTCTTGGTGGTTCTTTGGTTATTCCTGAAGATCCTAGCCAATTTCATCTCATCTAAGGGTGACAGTTTGGATCTTCTTCCAGACCTTGGCAAAGTGATGACACATCCAAATCACTTCTACTTATGTAAAACTGTTTGAACTGATGAACCCTGAATCTGCAGTTGTTTCGAAATGCCTCAAAGAGACCTTCCCAACTTATATAAATCTACAGTTCTCCTTCTTACAGCTTCACTGAGTTCCTTGGACTTTCCAGTTGGTCAGTCCAATGAGTGCTGTCAAACCAATCCTTTTTATGGTGGCAAAGAGAAACTACCAGTTGTAGTTGATCATGATCACTAATGAAAAGTTAATAGATCTTGTTGAGTTAAAAGACATTGTAGAACCTTCAGCACCACTTATTAAGATATTAATGTGAGTTTTGCCCTGTGTGGATAAGAGAAAATCCAAAATAAATTCAAACTTATGCCCCCAGTTCTTGTTTGTTTTAGTTTTTAAGTCATTAAAGATGCATGCTGTACAATAATTCCACCCTGGAAAAAGAGAAGTTCAAAAAAATCACTAAAAGCCCAAACTTACCACCACATTCATGCCCATGAATAGTGTATGGAAACTTATTCTTAATCTTATTTTCATTTCCCTTTTTTTTTATTTCACTGTAATTTAGATAAATTCAAGAAATCATTGCTGATAATCTAAAAGCATTGCTCTGACTGCTAAAAAAAAAAATCTCTGAGACTGGACTTCAGGCAGCACGCAGAGCAGAAAATCGGTCAAATGTTGTGCTCTGGGGCCCTCTGCTGGCAAATTAAGGTAACATCAACTGTAGTTTTATGTGAAAGGGAAAAGATAAAATGTTCAAATCGTTTTAAATACCCACTGTTGTCCACTTATGTAATTGAAAGCAGGAATATACACATAGCTTGCCTGAGGGGGGGACTGCGATCCTTTCAGTCAATAACTCTGATGTGAATGACAATAAAA
>VVHJ01001073.1:0-15960 GCA_015107715.1 Tylochromis polylepis
ACAAATAATTTGTGTGGCATCTTATTTGATGCAGAACGCCTGATTGTTCTGTAAATAGTTTGAAATCGTTATAAAAAAAATGCCTTGGCTGCATTTTTAGATAAATAGCTGCATTTAACTTTGTTGTTTGCAAAACTTGTGCATAGGTTTTTAAAATGTACAATTTATTTGCATTTCAAATTATGAAAACGATTCGTTAAACATGTTCGTGGTTGTTACAGTAAAAAACCACTTATTTTCTTCTCGGATTTTATGTTTTTTGTCTGATTCTAGATCAAATACAGTGTGTCAAAATGAACAAATAAGAGTAAATTCAGACATGTGAGGTTGTGCTGAAAAGAATGATACCAAACAAGGCGAGGTAAATAGTTTTTAAAGGTGAAATGTAGAGGTCAAATCAAAAGTAGTCAAAAGCAGCCGATTATACCCTGGAGCCCAGAGGTTACACATTTTTTTAAAGTAACGCAATAGTTACTTTTCCAAGTAATTAATTACTTTTATAATATTGTAACTCAGTTACTAACTCAGTTACTTTTCTGAAGAAGTAACTAGTAACTATAACTAATTACTTTTTCAAAGTAACTTGCCCAACACTGGTACCTACCATACAAATGTTGCAGCCTTAAAAAATGACTCATCAACCTTTTTCCAATTTACTGTTGTGCAGTTTTGATGAACCTGTGTGAATTGTAGCCACTGCTGTAACCCATGTGCTTTAAGGTTAGACAAGTTGTGTGTTCAGAGGTGTTCTACCTTTGTTGTAGCAAGTGGTTGCCTGAGTTTCTGGTACCTTCCTGTCACCTTGAAGCAGTCTGGCCATACTCCTGTGACCCCCTGCATCAACAATCCAGAGATCCATCCAGCATCCAGAGAACTGCCATTCACTGGATGGTTTTTCTTTTTCAGACCGTTCGCTGTTAACATTAGAGATGATTGTGTGGTAAAATCCCAGCAGATCAGCAGTTTCTGAAATACTCAGACCCATCCATTTTGCACCATCAACTGTGCATGGTAAAAATCAGGTAAATAACCTTTCTTCCCCATTCTGGTGCTTGGTTTGAATTTCATCAGGTTATTTTGACCATGTCTACATGGCTACACTGAGTTGCAGGCATGTAATTGGCTCACAAAATATTTGTGTTGACAAACATTTGAACAAGTGCACCAAATGAAGTGCCAGATAATATATTTTCTGCATTTGTGCAATACCCCAACTAAATACAATAATTTGACAGCATAAAAACAAAACAAAACAAAACCCCCAAAAGCCTTTTACTGTTTCCTTTATAGTCCAAAATTGTTTTATACACAAGCAAGGCACATTAAGTAACAATTATTTATTCAGGCATGAATGTACAGTGAATGTACCTTGAATTTCAGTTGAAATGCCCCTTCATGGCGTTGGAGTTTTCTATTTTCAGGAATGATTTTTTTCCATTTACTGGTGAAAGAGGCATATGACTAATGTACCTATTGGACAGCAGCTTGCAGTCAGCAGGGAGACTGACCTTCAGCCTCCAGACCTGGATTCAAGTCCGTGCATCAGCTTATGTTTTTGAGCAAGTTCCAAAATTCTTAAAACCTGGAGCGTTTCTGTTATCCAGCTGACCTCTGTTCTTACCACACTGTTGACAAGGGCAATGACGTGGTTACAGAGGGTTGACAAATTAATGTCATCACCTCACTGATAATGACGTGGACCCTAAAGTAATACATCAGAATTACAAACACTGCCAAAATGGTTGGTTAAATTACAGTAGCCTGTCTGTCAGTTTAATATGTGTCTCAAATTCCCAATACTACCCTGAACAATAGCTATATTATATTAACCTCTCCAACTGAGCTGTTAAACAGACTGGGCAGACTGGGTAGTTGGACAAGTGCTTTTGAAATGTAGAGATGGATTTTGTGCTGTCTATTGCTTACATTATAACAAAGTGGTGATTTCTGTACTTACATTAATGATGAGAAATATTTTGACATAATTTGAAAATCCTCTAAATGGTGAACTACCTGTTTTCATTTTAATTTAATTAATTTTACTGAGTCTAGTAATTTAATGGTTGACATATATGCCAGTAACAAAGAGAAATATACATGAGAAAAGCCAGTGGTGTCTGATATGTTGGTTTCACTTGTTCTTGCACTATTTTTATCTTGCTTCTTTTGATTTAGGACAGGGACTGTTTTATAAAGCATATCTGTTTTTTGTTCCCTTTACTGTGACTTTAATATGTTTTCAATTACTTTGTACAAAGAGAGGTTATAGGGTACGCTGTCCAAGCTTCAATAAGGTTCTGCAATCATTGTAATTTAAGTGCACCATAGCCAGGCTTGTGATTTGAAGCTCAAAAGCTGAAATGTGGAGAGAAGTTGAATAGAAAAGGAAACGCCAGCACTTGGGGGAATTTGAAATCAAATTAGTGTAACGCTGCAGCTTTTACTTTGTGCATGCTGGTTTACAATGAATGCAGCTCCTGACAGTCTACGTTATCAATGCAGTCTGTCTCGCTTTTTCTTTTCTTCTTTTTCCCATCCACTGGTTTTGATCTCCTTTTTCTCTTTTTTTCATTTTCCCATCTGTTTCTCTCCCTCTGTGTTTGCAGAGGTTATTTGGCTGGTGTAAGGAAAGAGAGCTTTGGCAGTTGTGTGTACAGATGAGGCAAAGAGAAGAAAGTCACTCAGGCGGTGAGCTTCACTCATTTGTGGGATATACAACAGAAAGGCAACACAGAGGTGCAGATACTGCGAAGGTACTGTGTGTGTGTGTGTGTGTGTGTGTGTATTGTATTTGGCGGCGAGTGTAAAGTAGTACTAACTGTAGCACTAACTTGTGGGAATTTTTAATCATTTCTTGTTTGCAGCACTGAAGACTTTTAGTTTGATTGAAGCTTTCCTTTTCAGAGACTTAAAAAGTTAGTTTTAACTTCAAAGGAACGTATGTGGTATTTGTCAACTGTCATTATTTTTTAAGCTAAGTCTCCACATAACTGTCTTCAAGGATATCTGCTGTCTTTTCATTTTGGGTCTTCAGCTGAAAAGCCGAGTCTTTTCACTTTTGGTTAATATTCTGTTATTTAATCTTAATCTTACCCACTAAGATTAGGCATGTTTCGGTGATTACTGAACATTTGTATACCGAGGCTATAGCACTGTGTGCTCAGTATAATTAAGCATTAAGCCTTGAAATATTTTATTTCCTTTCAAAATTAGATTCTGGACTAAAATCACATTTTCCCATCTTGCCATTTCTACTCAAATCTCAAGCAAAATAGCGATATGTTTATGAGTCAATACTTTATTCCATGTTAGAAATTATATACCATGATCAGTGGGCCATAGGTATCATAATGCAAGTGGTGTGATAAAAGCTATTTGAAAATTTGAGATACTATGAAGAAAACGCTGATCATCCAACTTGGAAAGAAGTCCTTTTTTTTACACTAATGTATAGATATATTGAATGAAAGCCAGCGACAATATTTAAAATGTCTTGGAGGGCATTTTAAAACCACTGATGACTTTTTCCTACTTTGTATGAAGACATTAGACATGTAAGAAAGAACATTTATCCACAAACTTTATAATGCTGAAATTTAAGTAAGTTGAAATTTAGGGTTATCTTCCAGTTTACACACAGTATAAAAAAACTTGAGCAAGGATTGGAGCTGTTACTTGAGAAAGCGAAAAACAAAAGAAATCAGTTTAGGCTTAAGGGAAAAAAAAGGTTGATGCTCCCAAAGTAAGAGATGGATAAACAAAGCTATCACAGCATTTTCAAGTGTCAAGAACTACAGTGAGAAATATCATCAAGAAGTTCACACAGTGCAGAACATGCCTGCCAGAGCAAACATTTCAAAGGCTCTAGTCTTGTTTGAAAGAAAACTAGTGAGAGATGTGTCTTAAGACCCCAGAACAACTGGCAACACTCAGGCAAGTTGGGAATTGTAGTCTCAAAGAAGACAATGAAAATAACCCTACACAGGAATGGATTGCGAAGTTGCAGTGCAAGAAAAATTCCACTTCTGCAGAAGAGAAACCTGCAAGCCAGACTGAAGTATGCTAAGGACAACCTGGATGGAGAATATGCACACTGGGAGTGCGTCCCTTGGTCAGATGAGACGAAACTAGAGCTCTTTGGCCATAGAGACTTGAAGCCCATTGAAAATCTGTGGGTCAAACTGAAGACCAAGCTCCGTGCCAGCAGACCATCAAATCTGGAGGAGCTTGAGATATTTGCCAAGAAAGAATAGGCTGATTGCTCAGGAGATGTGTGTGAGACTTGTTGAAAACTAAAACAAATGACTGCATACTGTTATCAAAAGCAAACAGGATACATAACTGACTGTAAGCATCAGCAGGTTTAATCATTTTAACCCTGGTAGTTTTTTGGTTTTTTGTGAAATTATTTTTGCTTGCAAAGTAAAATAATGTAAGGATCCAAAATAAGTCTGGGATGTTTGAATAAGCTGTGTTTACAAAAAAAAGTCCTTGCTCTGTTTAACAACACTTAGGAAATATTTGGGGGGAAAAAATCAAATTTTCATAGGGAGGCTATTGATTCTTCCTCAGCTGTACTATATGTTGTCACTTTCCTAATCCTGGCACAAGATGCTGATGTTCCCATTCTTTTTCGGAATTTCTGTGAGAGGAATGAGACTTTTGCAACCCAGAAAACACACAAGTGAACATCAGAATATGAAATTCAGAAAAAAAATCCTCAGCTGCAGGTTTACTTGTGTTTATTTTTCTTGCTGACTTTCTCAGTACTCAGTAGAAACTGACTACTTGCAGAACATTGCGATTAGGTGAGAGTCTGGTCTCTTTTGTCAAATATGTTGTGTATGTGTATTATTACAACATATAGGGTTTTATGTTTTAATTGTATATAACCCTATAATAGTCACAGCTCTGACTATTACAAGTTGGGGTTGTAATCACATTAAATGTTCAGTTCTCCTTTGTTGTCTTTATATGTTGGATTAAGAAATATTCTACCAGACTGATGTGATGTAATGGATGGTGATCAAGATTGTTTTCATGTTGTTTAGTATTTGCAAGTCTTTATTTTCTTTGTCTAATCATGAAATGGAGCCAAATCATCTTTTTTTCAGTGTCAAGATTTGAATAAACGAGTGCATAAAAGTGTTCGTGTATTGATTTTATTCTTCCTTTGAAAGCTTGTTGTTAAATGTCAGAATGAATGATAGCACTTAGTATACCTTGCCACATAGTGTGCATAAGTTATTAAAGTGGGAAGATGGAGCTTTGCCCACATTTTACTTCACTTCATTGCTTAGTGAAGACAGAATATGTGTCTTTGCAGATATAAATACAGTTATCCATATGCGTCTTTTAATTAAGAGCAAGTAATAGTAAGTATTTAATAGTGGTTATACACCCCTAACCTAAGCTTTATTATGTATTTATTAACACCATTAATAAATGTTACACAGCCAATTAAGTTGCAGATTATCATTTGAAGTGTCTGCTGTTTATTAATATTAATGTTATTATTCTCTTGTATCATTGTTGTCTTCTCAAGTAACTAAGAGTTACTACTGGATTTAAATGTTTAATCATTTCCTGATGGTCTTACATATTGGATGCACATTTTGTTTGTTTCAGATTTCATATTTAGTATGTATATATTTCAGAATGTCTCAATTCATCAAACACTACATTTTATTAAAAGTAAATTGATAGATTTTATCTGACTTAGGACAATTGTAAAACTATAAACCTATATTAATACTGTGTACCCGTGCATTATGAGCACCTTTGTCCTGCAGCTGTTTTTTGCCCTGAACTGACTTTTGTACTGTAAGTGAATTTCAGCTGTAATATTGTTATATTTTTCCAGGTGTCAGAGGGTACCATGGTCACAAGACGCTTCAGTACTGCGGGATGCAGAGCTCTCACAGTGTGTGTAGCACTTTCCCACTTCAAGCTTCCTCTCATTTTCTGTGGTCACTTACTGGGTGTCCACAGTCAAGGTAAGAAAAACCCCCAAATTAAACTCTGTTTCTTCTACACTGTGCTATGAGAGAGGAAACATGCAAAGGACCAGCTTTTATTTATAGTTCAGGACCATTGTAATCAGAAGAACATCGGTATTTCCATATTATTGATACACAATAATTGATATTTCTTAGTAAGGCCCTAGTGAGGCCTTTCCCGCCCTTCCACTTGCATATGTCAAAAGCATAGGGTGGGAAGAACTCACGTTTCTTACACTTTCTGCTTCAGCTGAGAACAAATTTGTTATTTATCAAGCAAAAAAGCCAATTATTCTCTGGTTCCAGGTGGATGTGTTTTGTGTTGCATTGTATTGTAGGAAGGTAACTGTCACTTGAATTTTTAAAAAAATTCCTTTTGGTCCCAAAACACAATAAGAGTAAACTCAAAAACCCTGCAACATCATACCCTAGGTCGAAGCCCCAGTGATGCTATATGATGAGCTCTGTAAGAATAACAATTTGAATGTTGTTTTATATTTTGATAGATAAATAATACAGCATGTTAAAAGCTGTGCATAATCTTATGTAATGTGCAATAGCACACTATATGAGATCCGTAGTGAGCTGCAGAGCAAATTTAATCCCCATATCCTAGGGAGACAAGGCCACTATGCCCTCTGCTGTCAAGGCACTCCACTGGTTTCCATCCCTCCCTGTGACTGGTGTTATTTATAGCATGACAGGAATAGGTACACTAACAAGTGACAAAACCTTAAAATATACACGCACACGTATACACATGCACATATTCTGAAGAATAGACATGAAGCACACTAGTGCCAGCTTTCAGGGGTGGTAAGGGGCAGCAACAAGGTTAATGCACGAGAATCGAGTGTGGGGTATTCAGTCTTTATAAAATTAGCTCTGATTAATGGAGCTCAGTTGTGGCATGTGCCAGGGTAAAATGTGTGGGAGGACAGATGAGGACATGCCACACCAGAAAAAATATTTTATCCATCTTAAGAAGCAGATATTAAATACTTGCCACAGTTCAGTTACCATTCTTATTTAAACTGCTTTGTCTGTCACACTAATACTGAAACATTTTTAGTTAATGCTGTAATCCACACTTGCTTATCAGATGAAGAAAAGTTCCCACAGATCTTTTGACCTTAAACCCTGAAAGTTAGTTTTATAATTGGCTGAAAGCTAAAAAAGTGTGTTTGTGGTTGACATCTGGTTATTGGCTTCCCATGATTCTGTGCCTTCTGTTGAGGATATGGTATTCTTGTCAAGGTGAACTACCTGCTGCAGAGACACAGGCAGGAGATTTAGCTTGTTCTCTGTGCTTCCAGTTTTCTATGCTCTTCACGTGTAAGTAATGACACATCACACTTGTAGCTGAAATAACTAAATCTAGTAGTTTGTACCCCTCAGTCATAAAAGGCTGGTAGGGTATGGTCCTCAGCCTACTGGGCGGGTGGGCAGCGTGGACATCTGAGTTTGTAAAAGTAATAACTCGAGAACAAGGCGACATAGGATTTTCAAATTGAAACCATAATAATGGTAAAATAATAAAATAATAAAAATCTTGGATGAGCTTGAATCTCAATGAGCTTGAATCTCAAGGTCAGAGGTCAAATTTTCTCAATAAGGACGTCATCTAGGCTTTTCAAATTGATACCAAAGGTGAAGCTGCTAAAAATCTTGGGGAAGTTCAAATCCCGGTGACCTTGAGCTCAAGGTATAGGTCAGAGGTCAAGTTTTCTGAAGACTTTGTGAATGTAATAACTCGAGATCGAGGTGACATGTTTTGAACTAGTGTGTCTACTAGGAGGCTGAGGGGTAGCACTGGCAGTTGCTAGTATTTTTTGACTATAAAAATTTCATTTCATTTTGTAATTTTTCTCACACATGGTTATACATTGCCTCAATACAACAAAGGACACAATTCATAGAAACATTTCTAAACACACTGAAATAAAAAAATAAAAACAAGTATAAGAGCTAACTACAGTTATACTATTTATAACTGTTTACAGTTATATGATAAAAAGAAATTAAACATCATTCATATAGAGGAAAGTATATTAATTTTGAATATGTCTTCAAGTGAACCTTTTTCCTTCCCACTGTGCTTGCTCATAGGAGGTTATCTGATTATTGGGGTTTTCTCTGTTTTCTCTCTATTATTGTAGGGTCTTTACCTTACAATATAAACCGCCTTAAGGCAACTGTTGTTGTGATTTGGTGTTATATAAATAAAATAAAATGTAATTTAACATAATTCCTTTGTTCTGTAATATTAGTCACAATTAACACTAGAACCACCAACATGGGTCATGGACTGCACTCTTTTCCTGCAATTCTCTGCAGCCTGCCCAGTTCTCCATGGTTATAGTTCTCTTTATAGCTGTGGCTCTAAAGTTAGTACAAAGCACAGCATAAAGCTATTCACAAACACATCACTCAAGTCCTTGCAAAATGGCTTCCTATTCACTACTTCTCCTTTTAAGTCGTCCCTTTAGGGGTCGCCACAGCAGATCATCTGCCTCCATCTCACCCTATCCCTAGCATCCTCTTCTGTCACAACAATGCTCTGCATGTCCTCCTTCACTACAGCCATGACACTTCCCTGTGTTCTTACTCTTTTCCTCCTGCCTGGCAGCAACATTTTCAATATCCTTTGCCCAATTAATTATCTCTCCACTGCAAAAGCCATCTCAGCCTTGCATCTTTAACTTTGTCTCCAAAGCTGTGCCTCTGATGTAGTCATTTCTAATAATATTTCTGGTCACTCCCAGTGACGATCTTAGCTTCTTCAATTCTGCCACTTCAGCTCAGCCTCCTGTCTTTTTGTACACACATCATAGCAGGTCTTGCCACCATCTGGTAAACCTTCCCTGTAACTCTATTCTTCTGCCACAAATCACTCCTGAAATTCAGTCCACCCTGCTTGAAATCAGTTCTTCACCTCTCTTGTGCACATTCTGTTGTTGTGAATGGCTGACCCCAGGCATTTAAACTCATCCACCTTTATTACCTTTGCTCCTTGCATCTTCACTTTCATCTTCACTTCACTGCATGCTCCACTTTATATCTCAGAACAATAACGGATTCACCCTCAGAGTGGAGAATCAATTACAAAGTGGGGCCATGCATTCACCAGTTCTTTGGAACAAACTTTCTTTTATCATTAAATCAGTGAAAGCTGTTCCTCATTAAAAAAAAAAAAGAAAATCCACATGTGCAATTTGACTTTTGTGTAATATCTTCTTAAATTTTTACTCTAGCCTCTTTATCACTTGTTTGTATATATATTCTTCTTTCATTCATTCATTTGATGTATTTTGGAATGTTTTTATATGTTTTTGTGAAATCTATGAAACAACTTGTAACTTTGGCTTTGGTCAGTATTATTGTTATTGATATTATTTTAGATCTGGCTCATGATATACTACAGCCTTCATAACAAAATTTGTATAAGTTAGCCAACTAGGCATGGTTACACTGAATACTATGGGGTCACAATGATGCCTTCGGCAGTTCTAAGTATACAATAAGTAGTTATATTTTTTTTATTTATTAAATTTTTAAAAATATCCCACACACTCCAAAATTCACTATATGATGAATAAACCTATTTTAGGAAAAGTGATGAAATCTAAAATATGAGTCAAAATGACCACTTTGGCAGTTTGCAGTTTAAAGAATATTTTATGAAATGAGCATTTTTGTCAGCACACTGTAACTGTTGCTTTGTACGTCATACTTCTGGCTGATGTAAATCAGTGTCACCCAGAAGTATGAGCTCACGTTACTGCTGCACTTATTCTTAATTGCACTGGTTAACTGCATCATCAAATAGCCTAAAATAGGAAGTGTACTGTATGCTGATCTTGTGCCATCATATAAAACTGTCATGCAACTAATACATCCGTTATAGTAATTCTGCCAAGTCACGATCTCTGATTAAGCAATCTGTGTAAATGATATGCAAGTAATTTCTTAGACACACTGGACAACCCTGGGAACAGCGCTGGAGGCACTTCAAATGCTTGTAATGTGCCAAAAGACAACTCTGCCTTATAAGTAGCCGTGGAAGCCTGCCAACCACCTTCCAGATTAATTCTTTTTATTACCAAGAATAAAATGGTTATGGAATCTATGAGTAATGTTGTGACTGGCACTGAAGACGCTAATGTATTTAAGTTGAGTGTGGGAAAGTAGAGTTTGACAGCCAAGCAGATTGTGTCAGGTGTAGTCGTTTACATTTACACAATGAAAAGTGCCCAAAGCCGCAAGAAGGGACATCGAAAGGCTTCATTACACTGGCACTGGTCACATTTTTCAACCCCTTCTGTTAGTACTCTTTGATTTGCAGTACTCTGTATTTGTGTTAACAATCAGCATATGTAATAGTAGCTGCTTTAGTTTTCATTTAAGATGTAAACACATTCTTAATATGTCGTTGCAAGAAACTTTTTATATAATTATCATGTTTACCGTATGTTTTGTTACTGGAGAGAATTGTGATGGTGTAGTTATTTCTTCACACCTTACTTTCTTGCTTATATTAGGTAAACATACCAGAGGGTACAGATAGAGTCAAGATACAGCTGTGGCTGTCGTGCCATTTGTCACTGCAGGCATTTATTTGAGCTAGATGCCTGAGCCAACCTTCAAAACCTTGAGAGAGCATGGCAGACATTCAATGCGGGAGCATGGTGGCGCAGAAATAAAACAGGCCTGTAGCCTTTCTGAAAGAACACCTGTAATAAGTGAAGCAGAGTCTTGGTACATTTGTTACTACTCACAGAAATCCAACTCTGTGGTAGATCAGTATGACAGTAGGAATTACAAAACTGTTAAAAGCAGTCTTTAAGCATGAGCATGTAGCATTCGCTGAACAGGCTCAAGTGATAATTACAGGATTCTGGTACTTTAATTTCTGCTGGTCTCAAAGCTTCAGGAGTGAAGGGCACACACAGCATACCCAATCTGCTACTTGTGTTACAAACAGAAAATCTCATCTTAATACAAGCCAGTAATTTTACTGCTCGAAGAAACAACAAACCTAGTCTTACATGTGCCTCAGCTGAATAAAATCAGGAAACTCTGTACCATTTATATTCCTTGCTTTAGGTTGTTGGTTAAAGGCATCACAAACACCAGAGGGAAAAAAAAATGCAAAAGTGCCACTTTAATACACTTTGCAGAATACCAGAATATTCTTAACTGTGTTAGCAGAGACTAGTGTTAAAAGCAGTGGAAGCAGTCAGCCGTATAGTCAGCTACTGCTAACCAAAGCCAAATATCAAGCAAGTGCAGCAACACAAGAAATCCACCTGGATGTTTCGATCTGCTAGTAAAGAAGCATCAAGTTTAAAGTTTACTGAGTCTGACAAGTTGTTTTTGAGCTAAGATTTGGTCAGATTCACAACATTTCCTTGTTCCCAGTTGTGTGCAGAATCTAAGCCTAATTAGTTATCCAGAAAGCAAAGAAACAGGCATCCCAGTTGTGTTTATCTTAGTTAGCAGCCAAACCAGGACCCCTCATCTGCTTCGGTGCACACTGCTTCTTTTTGATTCTGGTCAGCTTGTTCAAGTTCACTGCTGCAGGGCCTTCTCTGCTTTCATTTACCTTTTAAGTGTGCGTTTGCAGTGTAATATTTCCAGGAGCTCGTTTTGGCTTTCCTAAGTTACAAAGTCCCAAAACAGGAAAGTTGTAAGGTGGAAATGGAAATGAAAGAGGCTCCATACCAGCTGCATACCTAGTTTATTGTGATACATAATCCATAATATTAACAGGACTGTGGTGCTGAATCTCTGTATTGTTAATAAAGCCATTTAATTTCCCCTTTATTTGCTTTTAAAGAAATTTACTGAAAAATATTGACATTCATGTTGTTGTTTTGAATGCTGTTATTGGCTTAGCCTGTGAAGACGTGTCCAATTTCATTAAATCACTAGGTGGCACTATTGCTTTGTTTCAAAGTAGTAACTATTTTAGGTTGGGATGATTTTTGTGTCAAAAGGACAGGGATTTAATTATTTGATAAATACTATAAGGTGATTTAGTCTATACTGTTTATTCCTTGAAGTTGAATCTCTTCCTGAGATGCTTTACTGTATTCACATTAGTTTTCATTTGAAGGATAATGTAAATTAAACCTCTTAATATAGAGAGATTTTTTACAGTTTAATGCTTAATATTAATAACAAATCTGTTTAACAGAGACGCCGTGCTGTTGAGAGTGGGGTGATTTTCTTCCTTTTGTTTTCCAGACCTCTGTGTCTGCAGTGTGTCTTATTTTTTTAATGAAAGTGTGGAGTCATCTAACATTCATTAGCCCTAACACTGCTGTTGTAGTCAATTGAAAAAGCCCACAACTCAGCAGGGTGCGGCTCCATTACAACACAAATGACTTCAGAAAGCCATCTCACGAAAACCACTATTTAGGGAGTTCATTTAGGATGCCTGGTTGCACTTGCTTATTCTGATGACCTTAATGTCACTGAGCCAAAACACATCACGGTGGAAGGGTTTTTGTAGCAGTGTTTATTTTAGGAGACTGACTGGTGCCGCAGTGTTTTTCATCTGTTTTACTATGATTTACCAATGTATAGTGAAATATTACGCACCATAAAAGTCATGGCACATATACCGCCCAGTACAGAACTGGGGGAGTGAAGTCTCAGTGGACTATGTCACAGTCACAGCCTTTGACTCCCTACACAGAGCAAGCCTCATTAAATCTGGCTTTACGCTTCCCACGAGCGGCACCTTTTTTACAACTGAAATTGCTGTGATAGTAATGTTTATTCAGGAATAAATTATATAAATGTGACACAGTAATTTTGTGTTATGAGGTTGTGGCCTTTAAATTGTTTTCTCGAGTCCCAGCGTGAAAAAAGAAATTTGAATTTGAATTAAATTTTGTCATTCAGCTAGAAACTCTTACCTAGATCAGCCTCAGTGACTAGATCATCTGCATCACAGGAAACTAGCAGTAAGACGTTCAAGGGGGGAGAGACAAGCATTAGCTGCAAAACAAGTCAAAGCGAATTACTGTGTCACTCCTGGAGAGACAGTGCTGCTACAACACACTGGTCATTTTCTGTCCTCTCTTTGTGAGCTTTTCTTAAATCAAATTGTATCACATAATGTCAAGATGGAGTTCCTAAAGTTATGGAACTGCAGATGTGTAACTGTAAAAGGAGATCCAGAGACCATGTGTGAAGACTTACATAATTCCTTTTGTGGCTCTCAAGAGCTTTCTAAAAGCAGATAAAATGAACCTGATTTGATGACACCACCAGAATTTGCCACATACAGGAAATGTGCAACATGGCATTTTTGGAGCCAGAGTTATTCTTGCAGGTCATATTCTAACTCTACAGCTTCAGCCTTTGTCAATTAACATATCTCATATAAGCCTCCCAACTTTGTTGAAGTCCTTCAGTAATTTGCTGTAGTAGATCACAGATTTCTAATCCATATAGACTAAAGATTCCATGGAGATTTATTTTGCTGTCTGCCTCAAAAGAAGTAGTATATAATAAAATAGGATCCATTTAGTATTTCTGTTTCATTTGATTCTTTTCCGCATTTGATAATTAATTAATCAACATTGACTAAATATCTGTTCATGTTTTACATGTAATATTTATTGTATAAGCACTAAAGTTATGGTTTATAATTCTACTGTAATGGCAGCCACATAAAGGTCAAGCCCATAACCCTCTCGAGAAAAACAAGATGAAAAGTGTGCAACAAAAATAAATACCTACAGCTATAATGGAACAGGTTTCTGTAGCTTTACCTGCCTTGAGGGAAGCATTGAAGCTGCAGCAGAAAAGGTCTAGTGAACCTTGTCATCTTGCACAATGAACCCTGCATTGTGTTCTCTTGTTTAATGCCCTTTTTCCCCTGAGAGAGCCCAGCTTTCATTGACCCATTGTGATCCTGCTGCAGTTATATCTGTGGGCTCAGGAATTAGGTATGTTATTGCATACTCTTGAGACACCAATTATGGAGATCTTTCGTTTTTTGAAATCATACCCAGTACTCGTGCTTTTGTGACTCTGACTGTGCATGAGGATTTTTTTGTGTGCTGTTTTTATAAATTTTGCTCTGTTGCCAAGTGGGAAGACTCCAGATGTCCTCTGAGTGTTTAAGTGTTTGTCCTCTGAGCATGATGGCGTTGTGGCGGGGGGTGTGGCTGCATGACTGGGCACCTGCTTTGGTGGTAGCAGTGACACTGTTCTTCAAAATGACATCTGAGGGAGGAACCTTTCTCCATATGCATCACAGTCTCATCAAGTCTTGCAGCTTGCCCCAGATTAATGGGGCTGAGAGCTGATTATGCGGGGCTGTACATCATGTCTGTCTAACTGCCTGCTGCTCTTTCTGCTTGTCAATGATCCACCCTTCTAGAGTCTATGCTTTCATGGAAAATGCATTCTGTTGCTTTCAGAATGAAAGACACCTGTCGTTTACTCCCAGACATATGATATGTTTGAGCAGTTTTCATGTAGTTGTAGATAAAAGTACATGTTTGGTCAAACATCCTACTATCTTTATGGATGCTACTACTATCTAGTACTATATTCACTTGTAAAGATGTCTGCCAAGACCATACAACTTAAAAAATTCAATTGGAATTTGAAAGATGTGGTTTTTGCCACATGTGCGAACTGTAGTTTCCAGTATTTTATTATTATTATTATTATTTTGTTTTTCAGAATGAACCTGTTATGACACCTGTTGTTTACCCCATAATTATGCAGTATGATATGTTTCAGCAGTTTCTCATCAATCTGTAAAGAAAGTACCAGTTTGGTGAAACATCTCCACCTTTGTAATTGATATACACAATTGTAAAGTCATCTATCCAACACAGTTCAAATACAGTATTTAAACCACTTGCACCATATTGTGTCAAACCCAACTCCTGCTCAGAAAAACCCTTAGTTGACAGGACATGGACATAAAGGCGCAACTGACCTTTTGCGCGTAGTGTGGATCTAGGAGGTTTGCATGGCACCCTTTAGGTCATTTGGGTTGTGGGATGGAGCCTCGAAGGTTTGGTTTGTTGCAGTATTTTCTATGATGTTGCATATTTTGTCCACCACAGGGCAGTCTGCAACTTTGACAAGTTGTTGTGATAATAAAAACAAGGTTATTTATAAACTGCATTGTCTTTTTGCATAAGTAAGGATTAGGGATGTTCCTTTGGACTAGTTTCTCAGTGCTGGGTCTATGCTGGAGCCTCCTCCTGGTAGGACACGCCTGGCTGGAACACCTTAGCCAGGAGGCGCCCGCTCATCCACCCCCTGGTTGAGTTTATCATTGTCCTCCTGGGAGAGATCTTGATTGTTAGGGAGTAGCATTTTAGGTGGCATGTGCCAAAGTAATACCAATGTCAGTGCCAGGCTTCAAGGTTTCAGAACATTGCCACATGGTAATGAAATGGTCGTGTTATTCAAGTAGTTTTAATCGTCTGTCAAATCAGTGTACATCATATAAATCCTGGGGGACAATATGCGAAGGATTTGATGAGTCATTTGTGAAATGTGCTGCAAAAAAATTGTATTTTAAAAGGTTGCAAAATGTTATAAGGTATGGCATGTGTGGCATCTTGTAAATTTAATTCATGACAGTGTCACACTAGAAATTGTAATTAAATGGATTGGAACTGCTAATATACAGACATTTTAACTCTGAAGGCCTTAACTGCTGAGTTGGGTTACCTGCATGTGTAAATTACCTCAGTTGTGGCACCCCGTGAGCCCAGCCCAGTGTGGGGGATGGATTAATCTTCCCAGCACATTATTGAATGTGTTCCCTTGCTTGGGAGCAGCCGATAAATTGTGCTTGTCACAATGGCCCTGCACCTGCTCTCCACAGCCTTGGAATTTCTAACAAAGCATCACATTTCTGAACATAGCACTCAGGGACATGGGGGGGGGGGGGGGGGCAAACAAAAAAATGTGC
>VVHJ01001074.1:0-15398 GCA_015107715.1 Tylochromis polylepis
GCTCCCGTTCCCCCCCCCCCCCCCAAAATAGTTTTGACCGAGTGAAAACACCAGCCTTTCTGGATCATGTTCACATGTGGCTTATTTTTTGCATGATAGCGCTTTAACCTGCATTTGTGGGTGGAACAGTGAACTGTGTTTACAGGCAATAATTTCTCGAGCCCATGCACTGATCTCTGTGACAGACGTGCATCATGCCTGTTTTTAATGCAGTTCTGCCTGCAGGGCCTGAAGATCATGGGCACCCTATATTGAATTTTGGGCTTGTCCCTTGCGCACAGAGATTTCTACAGATTCTCTGAATCTTCTGATGATATTGCGTACTGTACATGATGAAATATTTAAAACTTTCACAATTTTACATCGAGGAACAATATTCTGAAATTGTTCCACAATTTGTAGTTGCAGTGTTTTGCCGACTGGTGAAGATCTGCCCATCTTTACTTATGATAAACTCGGCCTTTCTTAGATGCTTTTGTTTTTAAACCCAATCATGTTACTGACCTGTTTTTGCATGTAATTAAGCTAATTATATGCAAAATGTTCCTGCAGCTGTTTCCTTTTAGCACTGCTTTCTTTTCCAGTTTTTCCATCCCAACTTCTTTGAGATGTGTCGCTGACATTACGTGTAAAACGATTTTCTCTTAAAATGGTACATTTTCTCAGTTCAAACATTTAAAATTTTTAAACTGTTGTGGATACATGCTATGATTATTATGATTGAGTATGGTTTTCCAAAGGCACAATGGTTTGTAGCCTCTAGCAAGCTCCTAAGCACCGTGAACCCTCCCTGACACATTATTACTTTCATATTAGACCTGAAGGTCAACTGAATACTGCCCAGAAGCCTTATAATCCCCCTTTAAATGTAATAAAACTGTACAACTGCAACACAAGGACCAAATGCCATTAAGCAAAACAAATCCTTGGCCCTTGCTCTCAACTCCGAACCCTTACGGTTTCAGTTAAGAAGGTGATTACAGCCTATGATGCATCAGGGTGTGCTTGTCTCATTTCAGCCTAACAACATCACAGGGCAGGTGGGTTTGAAGGGAAGCACGGACACAGATGGGCATCCGATGTGAAACCCTATCGCTTTCCTCTATCACTTGATGTCCTATCAGACCCCGGGACAAATTGAATTGAATTCTCTTCCTGTTGTTCTCCCATTAAGTGAAACATCTGCTCAATGTGTGTGTGAGTATCTGGGGAATGAGTGGTTTTCTAGTAAAGGGTAATTTTTTTTCTTTCTATCTGACAGAATATTTTGTCTTATGTCAATTAATAAAAAAAACAACACCAGGCCGTTTCAGGTACTATTTCATTTCGACTGTCATGTCACCAACAATTTGCGACGACAAATGATTGAGGGAAAAATAGGCAATGACTCTAGTGACAATACTGCTGATTCATCCCGCTGGATGGTTTGATCAAAAACGGACTTTTTTGTGTTTAAGATTAACTTTGAAAAATCCCCAAATGCTTTAGGATTTTTTTCCCCCCCAGAAGCTAATGCAGGAAAGCAATTTTGTCACTAATCTCACAAAAAGAAAGAGCTTTAGCCTTTTAGCTACTAAAACTAAATTCACTGGGTTGAACAATGCCTTAGGCATAGCTCGTGGTGGTGAAAAAAAATCTGTGAAGCAAAATATCTTGAATACAAAATTTTTAAAAAAGCACTGCATACTGTATATTCCTCAGCGTATGTTGTTGTTGTGCAAACAAAAACCCTTTCAGCCTAATCCACTCAAACACAACTGCCTCCTCCACTTCAGCCAGGTGTGCTGCATACTGTAGGCATGCAGAATATGAAAGTATGTTTCGTGCCAGTGTTTCATTTCCTGAAGAGCTGACTAAAGCAAAAAAAAAAAAAAAGCCCCATTCTGTAGATAAATAAAACACTTAACTGTGCGTCTCGCTGCCCATACAAAAGCTGTCAAACATAAAAGCAGTCAGCCAAGTCAAGGGGAAATATACAGAGACGACGTTATGAGGAGGGCAGACATTTGATCTTGAGAGAGAGAAGTGCATAAATGTCTCTTCAAGTAAAAGGTCGGGAGAAATTGTTGAGAAGGATTAGAGAGAGATGGAGCATCCTTACAGCATTACTAATGTTCCAGCTTGAAGGGTTTCCCTATCGATCTTCATTTTAACCCTCATTCCCTCCCTTCTTTTACTCAGCTCTGAGCCTTACTGTACTGCTGTTATTTGGATTGGTGAAATAATACCTTGCTCAGCTATAAAACTTGAGCAATGCTCCACAGTCTGCGCCACATTTCAGTTTGCAGTTGCTCTTAAAAAACTCAATTTCACAATTCTGTGTCGACACTCCATTTATGCTAAAACTTCCATGCAAATAAAGTCCCGTGATGTAAAACGGTTTGCGTTACCATTCATTTAGCTATGAAGGCAACCTAAAGTGCAGATGAAAAGATGTGCTAGCCTGGGGATGATGGCTGTATTAGCACTTGAAACACTTGTGGTGCGAGTCCTATTTTTGCCACTCTCTGAGGAATGTCTTTTTCCATCTCAGTCAGATTCAGATAACCTTTACCAAAGGACTGCAGCCGGATTACATCGAAC
Source organism: Tylochromis polylepis (assembly GCA_015107715.1). NCBI lineage: Eukaryota > Metazoa > Chordata > Actinopteri > Cichliformes > Cichlidae > Tylochromis > Tylochromis polylepis. Next base: position 2,584 of record VVHJ01001074.1, read on the forward strand.
ACACTTAAAATGTGTGTGGCTTCATATTTCACCAGTTTTCATCTATATGCATACGGAAATCACATTCATGCTTCAATCTTGCTGGGGAAGGTTTGCGCTGTCTGTGTGTTTGCATGAAGTCAAATCACTCTGGCGATTTAGAGTAAAGCCGGATAAATCAGTCATTCTACGGGGTGTTTGTCATATATTTCACTGTATTACATGTTCCCCGAGGCGTGCACACATGCCTACCATATTTCCATCAGATTAAAACTACTCTAAGACGTGAATGGCCGTGTCAGTAATCACATCATGTACCGCCGACGCTGAAATGAAACAGAAGCATGGTTATGAAGGTCAGTTATGGCCCACGCTGCAGCGTGGATGCTATTTGGCTCCACGGGGGTTAAAACATCAAATGTCCACCAGTAGCAGAGTGAAAATGTACTGTAGAGGAGCAAAAGCCCGCCTGAAGTTTGGTTGAGATGTTTTATTCGAGCTTTTTCTCATTTATCACAGTTATGGGTGAGGACATTGTGCGTTATGGGCAGAGATTTGAAAAGATAAATAGGCTACAATGCTGCCAGCTGCACAGAAAACAAAAACAACAATCTGGACAAAAATCTATTGACTGCCAGGGAATGGATTGAAATCTACATCTCTTTGACATCAATCTTCAAACAGCCAGAAAGTAGCTTTCAGACCGCTTTTTTATCCATTTCAAACCTTCAGACCTTTTGCTACTGCAGATGTCACAATGAATGCAGTGAATAACATTAAAAGTAATAATATAAGTAAATTTACAGGTGCTTTAACTAGTGCTCTTGGCAAACAGGATTTTAATTTCAATATGATGCCCTTATACCCTTTTTTTTTTAAAGTCATATCAACCAGATTCACCACCTCATGCTGGTCCTCTGTGTTCTGCATTCAGATTTAATGCCGGGCTGCTGACATCACACTACATGTGGCACTTGCTCTCACTTTTGATTGGCTAACCCAGAGGAACGTTCTCTTCTCAGTCTAAACTAGTTCTCCTTGAGACCGAACACCAGCAAGTTGTTTTAACGTCACAAACTTGACCATTTCATTATGCTTCTTACAGTCACCTCCTGAGGAGCAGCCTTCTCTCTCATCTAAGCCTGATCCCAATTAAAGCTGTAAAAAATTATATATAAATATTTTTTTTCCACCGCTCTCATTCCATTTGATCTTTATTTGTCTCAGATAATCATCTTTTAAGATAGCAGTAAGACCCAAGGAAAACTTGACTGGATTATAAACGAGCCTGCTCAACTCTGTGTATTTTATCATTTGCTTTTCCAGCGTGTCTACAGATACACTCAAACTGGAATGGAAAAATTTGTCTTCGACTAATTTATTCCTGTGCTCCCCCGTTTCTCCTGAGGTGGGTAAATCATCTGCTTCTGAATGTGGATACGATCGGAGAGATGGTGATCGACTTCAGATGGTAGAGGACACGTCAACAACCCGACCAGGCTTTCAGGAAGTCCAGCATCAAAGCTGCATACAAGAAGTGCTCTATTTCCTAATGAAACTAAAATCACCACTTGTGGCAAGCACAGTCCACCTGTCTGCGATCTGCTGGGGGAGCAGCATCAGAGCTGGTGACACCAGCAGACTGGATACACCGATCAGCAAGGCTGGCTCTGTGACTTCCTGTTGAAACTTGAAGTTGTGGTGGAGAGGAGGTCGCTGAACAAACTGTTATCCAACATAGATCATCCTGAGCACCCTCTGCATCACTTCCTGGACGGGCAGCTTAGCACTTTCTCTAACAGACAGATGCAGGATACCGGAAATCTTTCAGACCTTATGCAATAACTCTCTATAATGCAACACATCTGTCTATCAGAGTATCATCTGTTAACAGTTTATAGTAACTCTGCAATCTCGCAACACTTCATCACACTGCACCGTTTACTACACCTCACACTGTTATACCGACCCACTTAAGTCATTATTTGGACATTATCAGGTTTGCACATAAATTAATGAAAAGTCTAATTGGCTGTGTTAGTTCCAAGTTTTTAATTCTGGCTGTGGGAACTGGTTTTATCACTAGTTAGTCCACCTTCCTCAAGTGGGGTTCAATTTTCAATCAATCCCTTCCTTTAGATAAGTAATATCTGGCACAAGCTGTAATGTGATGAAACTACAGGGGCAGTAGAGATGGATTATTTTATCTGTTAGCGTCTCAGTAATCTTGCCTGATAAGAGCGGTGTATTTCCAAATTAAATGGATAGTGCAGATTTAATGAGGCCTAATTTGCAGATTGAAAAAAAGAAGAACATGTAGCTACTGTGACACCATCAGTTGAAAATAAAGCATTTCATCATGGATCTTTTACACGAACCCATAAAATTATCCATAATTTATATCACGAGTCACCCTCACGGTCCAGGAAGCTGTTTGGATAAAGTAACAACTAAGCTGAGATATAATGTGGTGCTGCTAAGAATCATTTAGTTGCGTCGCTCTCCCCGCTGAGCAAAGCAGATACAACTGTTTGACATCAAATATTTACTAATCAATTAGTCAAATGCTGAGGTTTAATTGCAGGGTAACAGATGATACATTTTGTCTTGAAAAACATGAAATACCATAACCCACATGGTTTTGCTACTTCCTGCTTGTTTTGATCATGAGTACTAGCGTATGTTGTGCCAGAGAAAAAACAATATCTATCAGTGATGATGTGAGGCGTTGCAGAAGCATTTTTCAAACAGTATTTGGTGCACATAATATTCCATGTGCAAACTAACAAACAAACAAAAAAAGTCCTTCAGAGACACAAAGACGTTAACAGTTTAAGTGAACGCATGTTGACAGAATGTAATTCGTGTTAAAGTGGATGTGGATGATGCAGAAAGCTATGGGTACATTTCCCTCAGCTAGCTAGAGGAACTTACTAAAAATAAAGTGAGCATAAAATGAGAAGTAATTTAAAAAAACACACACACAATTTAGGCCATTATTAAAAAATGTCTTCCAAAACAAATGAAACGAAAGAAAGAAATTAAATTGTTTTAAAAAGAAGAACAATAAAGAATTGAATTCAATGTGCAGAATACAAATTACTGACTGGAAAGGCTAAAGCTTACATTTATTACACTGATACTTGTTGCCATTTACAATGAATATTCCTAATGCCAGCCAAGCTACTGTAACACTTTGCTGAAGAGGTTTCACTAAAACAAACACCAGAGACAATTCAATATTAAAAAATAAGCATCAAACTAGGAAAAAAGCAAATGCTTTATAAGCAATGACAATCCTACCTTGTTTTTATGTTTGCTTACTGCTGATTTTTGAACATTTTTGAACACACACAGTGAATGACACAATGGTAATTCCTCATCACAGTCACACCACAACTTTAACCCTCTAACACACACACATACACATATATTTTTTTACATTTTTGTCCTAATTCTTGCTCCTTCACACAAACCTCTGAGTTCAAAGTTTGTCTTTAATTTCAAACAACCTCTGAACCTCTTACAATTGTACCACATAAACTGGATTAATGTTTGCTTTGTATGCGTTTCCCCATACCTCCATGTACGGAAGCTCGTGCATATCATGTACGTCGTGTATGGAACTACAAGGGAACAATTTAGCATGTATGCTAACTTTTGATTTGAAAAGTCTATAATTTTATATAATATTGCAATGGTTTACATGAGAACTTCAAACATAATTTATCGTCCCAAAAAGTTTCCTTACCTGGATGATTGAGCATGCATCAAGACACTCTCAGAATTCTAGTTTTGTTTCAGCGTAATTCATCTTAATTCTGATTTTATTTTTTATTTGCAAGTTTCTGAATATTATGAATTGCAATGTCATTAATATGACCTATTGCAGCGAGCTGCACTCTTGGTTTATAGTAGAATGCAAATAACTCAGATGTCAAAGTATGAATGCTTGCAACATTAGTTAACTAGCAGCTCGTTAACACAAAGCTCTGTAACAGAATGCATGACACGGGGTGCTCTGACAAAGTTAAATCTAATGCTTTTAGCCAGCCACAGGCATTTTGTTATCCTTTCACACCCCTCCTCTATAGCACCTTAAAAACACACTGTGTATAGCTACATTTTGGTCCACCTGATTCAACAGGCTCTACAGTCCATTTTTGTTGTTCTGGACTGCAGCTGATTTATGTTCATTTCAGTGCTGTATGACAATCTATTAGGAGACATTTGTTACAATATCCATGACGGTGACCATATTATATGATTAGGGTATTAGGATTGCCCCCCTCATACCAGTTAAGTTGTTGGGTTCTTTTTTTTTTCTCAGTCAAGGGGTAATTGAAAAATTCTAACTTTTTAACCATAGTTTGAAGCCATTTCTCATGCCGAGCAGTTAGACTGCCAAACCTTGGTGTGACAGCTTGTCGTGACACTCGCAACGGCACTGCAATAAAAGTTCACAAGAGTTTTGGTACTCATGCCAGAACTCTTGAAATGCCTCATAAAAATAATCTCTGCCGTGCCTTCTTGAGGAATTTGAGAGTTTTAAACAAAGAAATCTAACACTGTCCACAATTTTCAGCAGAAGATGCGCTGATGGAATAAGGAATTTCTGTTGTTAACAATGTTGGTATCATGGCATAATAAGGTCTGATCACGCAGTAGGCCCTCTCATCACAGCAAAAAAAACCCCCACAGTGAGTAGATTTAGACCACAGCCCTGAGGCATGCCACCCCTATCTCCTAATAGTGACAAGAATATGTTATTCCTATTCTTCACGGTCTGGGTTCTGTCTATCAGGAATTCAGATTGCTAGTTGTAAAGATGCTCAGACCAAGACCTCTGAGGTTCCGCATCAATTTGGATGGTGCAATGGCAGGTAACAAAGAAGCATGCAAAGCAAGAGAGATAATGTTATCTACACATCTACTGGCCAGCAAGCCTCCATCATGAAACGGCCACAAGTTACAGCTATAACAAACAAATACCCGACTAGGCAACCGAAACAAAAAGAATAACTACACAAAAATCTTAAACTCTATTCAGTTTATCACAGTTTCATGTAATTACTAAGATTAACCGAGAAAAAATTCAAATCGCTCAAATCATTACCATCAGTCATGCAAGAACTCCAAACATTATATAGCTTGAGTTCTTGTTTGATCTCTTCTTGCTTTGCTTTCTTGTCTGCTTCGTGTTTCTCTTCAGTACCGGTGGTGGTCTCTGTTCTAGGCGTGCTTATCTTGACACTCACACTGTTTTCTGAATACATTAGGGAAGCAAAACAGTGTAAAAAGGAAGCTTTTAAATTCAAATTCAGCTGGCATGGGACTCAGCAACAACCTCGGCAAGTATCGCACAGAGCAACATCTGTGTGAAAAGTTGAGAGGAAAACAGAGGCTGAGGGCAAGGTGGTGCCCTCCAACCGGATTCACGCACTAGAGCTGACCCATGAAGCTGCAGATGTTTATTATGTGTGGAAAGTGTGAACCTTGTTTCACTGCAGCTTCCAACATGGCCCCAGCCTTCTGTTTCCCTGCCGCCAAATGGGGCCATGTAGGCACAACCACTGCATGCATTAGTAGTGTATTGATGAAAGGATGCAAATGCCTCATGGCAGCATGATCTGTGCCTCAATACGATCCAAGGCTGACGCAATCTATATGGCTCTAGACAACAGGGTTTCCCATGGGGGATACTCTGTGTGAGGTAAGCTGAGACTCATAATATTATACAGCAGCTGTTACAAATGGATTTCCTCTACAAAAGGAATTGTGCAAATGGATTTACTCTGTTATTTGATGCATTCAATTCAAAATTTTCCTGCTAGTTTCAACTCAAATCAGTTACTGTGAAGATACTGATGTGCAAAATGAGCAAAGTGCTTTTGTTGCTATGATTGTCTGCATTCCTCTATAACCTATAGATCAACATATCTAGAAGTTTAGCATCTATGTAAGTTAACTATTTATAGTTCAATTAATATATATAATTTTTCAATAGCTATACTATTTTGTTGCTTATTTTTAACTCTGTTTTTATCCCTTAACACCACTTTACTCTCCTGCTGAATCCTGTCCTGCAGATGCAACAACCTAATTTCTCTATGGTGGTCACTAAAGCTTCATCTTTTTTTTCTTTATGGAGTATTACAGACATTTTAATCTAAAATGATGACATATTTTTAAATGAACAGGCCCAACTTCTGCAATAAGCTACATATCCATGAACATAAAAGAATGGGAAAAAGTCCTAAATGATTCGAATGAAAGAAAATGTATCAAGTTGCACCCATAAAAAAGAGAGCGTGACCTGCATTTTACTGAGCATACCTCCATCTCATGCCATCGCTTTGACCGATATGTCAATGGCTAAGCCCTGAGGAGTGCAACTACTACGCTGAGGCATGCAATTCCCTGAGACAAGACTCCCCTCATATTATTTGGCATAACGATCCCAGAGCAAAGTTCACTTTCTGTTGACGGATCCTTCTTCAGAAAGTCTCAGCTCTGTATCTCCGATTTCATTCTACTCCCTGGCAAAGCTTTTCAGACTTTCAATGTAATCACAGTGAGTCTAATTAATGTTACATTATGCTGATTTGGAGGCTCTACATTGGCTGTCTTTCAATGTATTTTACCAGAATCAGCAGCACAGCTCTAATTGCAGCCCTTTGGGGATAATAAAGCTCAGCTGCACATTGTAACAGGATCCACCACTAGAAGAAAGATACTTTTTACTACTATATATGTTTTCACCCTTCTGGTGTTAGCCACTTATATGTCATGGAAAGACTAAACGCAAGCAACATTAATTTTTAAAAAAGAAGAAGAAGAAAGAAAAAAAGACTGGCCATGAAAAGCACACTCAGGTGTTTCTGGTGTAGCAAAAAACAGATGTGAGGAGGAAGGGTGGGTCTGACTGTTAAACTGCATGCTCATTGGCTGAAAGTCTTTGCAACCACAGCTATCGCCGTCTGCTGGCCTTCAGATAAAATGCAGGTTTCAGGCACTTCCAAATTGGCTTAGTTTTCCCAATACAGAAGCTCCTCCCATGTTTTATGCTATCTCTCTCTCTAGTCACATGCAAACGAAAGTTCACACTCGACTTTATGTGGTCTTGTTGAAAATTAAGTACACCCCATGATTCAGCTGCTTATAGAACACCTTGATCAGCAATAACATGAAGTGATCGTTTTCAAGGAGCATCAGTTCTTCATATGATTGTGGAGGAATTATCCCACTCTTCTTGACTGGTTGCTTCAATTTATTGGGGTTTGCAGGCATTCAATTATGCACAGCTCTCTTATGTTCCCACCACAGCATTTCAGTTGGGTTGAGGATGCAGCTTGACTGGGCCATCTTGATTGTTTCTGGTTTTTTCAGCCATTTTTTTGTGTATTTGCTGCTGTGTTTGTGATCATTGACCTGTTGCATGACCAAGTTTCAGCCAAGCTTCAGCGGTTGGAGAGAGAGCCTCACTTTTGACTTAGAAGACTTTATATATAGAGTATATAGAGTGACTGCAAAACAAGCACAAATAATCCCCCCTCCACCACCATGCTTCACACTTGGCATGAGCCATTTGTGCTGATATGTTGTGCTTGCTTTTCTCCAAATGTGGCCAAACATCTCCACTTTGATCTCTCTGTCCAAAGGAAATTATTCCAGAAGTCTTGTGGTTTGTTCAGATGCAGCTTTGTAAACCTAAGTTGTGCTGTCATTTTTAGAGAGCAGAGGGTTCTCTCTGGAAACTCTTTCAATCCACCCACACTTGCTTAGCGTTTTTTCTAAGTGCCTTCTCATGAACTTTAACATTTAACATGCTAACTGAGGCCCGCAGAGTCCAAGGCTCTCTGTTTTTTTTGCCGTTTTTCTCAGCATTGCATGGTCCGACCTCTGGGTGAAGTCACTGGGTCCTCCTGGAAAGACTGGCATTGTGTCAACACACACCTGAATACCCTCGATCAAAAACCGGCAAAAAACCCCTCTGCTTTCATAAAGGTGCTGACACTGAGCAGCATTACTGTAGATTGTAGCCACGTTTACTAACACAGTAGTTACAAAACTTTAAGGATCAATACAGACTGTTTTACCAGGCGTTGTTGGCTTTGTCCTAACAAAACATACAACATCTCTTAGTAATTATCCTTAATTTATTTCAGATAATAATCTAATAAAACTACCGTTCTGAAACCTGAGAAGAATATAGGCCAGAATTACCAGAAACCTAAAGGATAGTTTATCATCATGAAAATCCACGTCTTATGTTGGTTGTCAGTTTTATCTGTTACACTTCCATCTCAGTTGGCATTCATAAAGTGACAGCTGAGACGCAACGTCAGATGGGAGTAAAGAATCATAAACTGTCAGACAGACTGTCAACAGTCAACAGTTTAGCCAGAATATATCAACCACATTATCTGGAGATAAAAACAGAAATTCTGAGCCGTGTGTCAGCACAAATATGGCAAAGATATTAGATCAAAGAATTTCTCTGCAAAGTGTGATGGATGTTTACACATGCAGACGAACTGATATTTTTAAAGTTTGTCTTTTTGTTGGTTTTTCGATACGTTCAGCAAACCTAAAACCTTATGCCTAACCCGAGGTTCTCTTTCTGTTCGACTGCTTGTGTTTCTTTTCTGTCGGTACCATTTTATGTAACTATATTCGCTGGATTTTAAGGCTTGGAATGTAAACTTCAATAACCCTGAAGTATCTCTGAATATTATTTAAGGGTCACTGCTGTATAGCTGTGAGACATACATTTAAATGTCTGAGCCCTCATAGCAAATAAATGAAGAAAAAAAAAATCCCCTCACTTATAATTGGAACATTCGCCTGCTCCTCGCACTGCCAGTGATCTGGTGGAATTATTTTTCAGGTAGTTAAACTAATTTTCTGTGAAGGACAGCTCAGTGGCTTGCTCCCCTGCCACACACAGCTACACCCCTACAAAGAGGTCCCTCTCCAACTGCAAAAGAGTGCTTAATTATCAGGTGGAAAAAAATAAGTGCTGACCACGTTGGCGAGATGACCTTTGCTTCTGGGAAGATCCATTGACAGCTGCATTTCATTCCCTTCACTGTGCTCGTGTTTCTTGGATGATTAAGAGCAGCTTTGAATTATAATAATTTAGCACCCATTGGTATCAAATGAAAAGTAAAGAAAAAAGAAAATTTAAAAAAAGATAACCTTGTCAAAAGTTGACCAGACATGCCCGCTGGATTCTGGAGGATCCATTTGGTAAATTGATTTCAGACCTAATTTGTTTGACACTCGTGCCTTTGTGGATTAATTAGGTTGCAATGATGAGGTCACACAACTGTTGCATTAAATTTTTAGTATAAATGAACTTTAATTTATGGGCAATCAGCTAAACCTTCCAAAGCGTTGTCTTTTTTTCCAAATGGCAAAATGAAAATGAGACCTCATTTTGGCTCCTCGGGAAAAGCTGTGATGAGGAAATGAGATTGGTTTGCAGACATGCATGTTATTTGCCAACGGGCTGTAGGCAACATCGGGGTGGATATTTCCTCCCCTGCTTCTGATTTCCCTGCCTCTGATCATTAAATTTCATTGCCAGTGGGGATACTCTTCATCCCCTCGCTGGTATTCATTTCATTTAGTCATGGTATTAACATTTCTGAAACCTCTGTTTGTAAAAGAAAGCTATTAGCGAGCCGGAATAGTTTAAACCACATCCTGCTTTACACCTGAGCGGCACCAAGTGTGACTGCAGTCATTCTGGCTTCTTGCTTGAGGCCCCTCCAAAGTGCTTGCTTTGAAAGGAAGAGGGAGAGTCCTTGGGATCTTCCAGCTTGGTTTTACCTCCGACTCTTACCTGAAGGTATGCATTGCTCGTGCCACTGGTTTTGAAAGCCGTATTTCATTTTCTTGTTAGCAAAATATTTTTGTTTGCAAGCCCTTGCGGCTTCTCTTCCCACACTTTTAAGCTCTGCTCATACAGATGCACTCTGCATTTCAGCTCAAGGCCATTTCAGGTTCATTGTGAGAGACACATTCAAATGACCTCTTTAACAGGGGGACTTAGTGTTATAAAAATAGTAACTATGGAATACGCCAATTACAAAATTATTTTTTTCTTGCTTCACTTGAAGCTCAGAGTTTGTATTTTGTACTGCATTTATGTGAATACCTGTTGCTGAATGGCAGAAGGAGAAGAGTTGCCACGACTAGCAGACGAATCCTGCAAGTTTGTTAGTTATGCTTTTCAAATGAATGTAATTATCCTCAGTGTGGTATATACCATGTGACTGGGTGACTGGCCTGAGCTGCTGTTGCCTGACAGAAATAAACAAGTTGCCATTAGTGCCATGATGCACTGCGCCCTGGCAGCAGTGGGAGGGGTCCTCCTTCCAGCTCGTCGCACACAGACCCCTTGGCATCACTCAAAGACACTGGAAAAACTTAAAACCAGTCTCATCCTAAACCAAGCAGTAAGAAAAGAAGGTGAAAATCAAACTGGGTATGTGAAAACGAAGAGAAATAAAGTAAGTGGGACACAAACCCATAACTCAATTCATAAGCACCTCTCCTCCTTAAAATCTTGATGCCAGAAGCTTCTGATAAAACAGTGTTTATTGAACCTTTGACAAATCTTAATTTGAATATATGACTTTTAATTTATATCATATTTGCTTTATTTTTTTAAATAATTTATTGGTTATAAATAAATGTTGCACTTTATTTAGATTTTTGAGGGGGAAAAAAATCCCACCGATGATGTAGAGGTGTCAAAATCTCACAGAAACTCATGTATTAAATATGATATACCAGGTTTTAAGGGGTTAAAGCCCTGGAATGAGAACATGCTTAAATGACAGTGTTTACAACATGCCAGATGTGAGTGCCACAGTCTCTTATCTATTATCTGCTATCATACTTGGGAAAAGACTAAGCGTAAACACAGAGGCAGTGGAAATGATCGGAAACATGGGTACAGCCGAATTAATCCCTAAAGGCCACAATTTCAAGATTAGTTTAAGATGCAATCAAGATGACATATGGGCAATAGCAATTTTTTGATACAGCCACCAATTTCTGTTTCCATTCATTACATAAATATGCAGTTCTATGCCCACATATTTGTTCAAAGGGTACAGAGACACCTCAGTATACCCTCTAGTGTAAAATATATTCACATGACATCATATATCCTTTATTTTCGGGTCAGGAGGTTCTAACTAAATCAACACTGCTATTTCCCCCTCACGGGATACACACATGACATCTTGGTTTCACAGATTATTCACTGCTTGCAATGCATTTCAAATAAAAAAAAACCAAAACAACAGCGGCAGCCGCCTTTGGTCTATTGTTGCAGAGGTCTATTGTATGGCAGGCCTTCATAGTGTCATGGCCACCCCCAAAGCCTTCTGAATGGAGAGCCTCGGTGCTCGAGGGAAGGAGAAAAGGATATCTTTGTTTCAGATTTCCTTCATATCACTGTCACACAAGCACGCAGCTTTTACTTATGTTGCTATGGTGACGGGTTACACAACTCTCTGCCAAATCACCATAACAACAAACTAGAAAATGGATGTTGAGAAGAAACACTTGCTGCACTTGGACAAGTAGTGGCCTAGGGTGCAAGAGCTTCGTAGAGGCACAGTAGTGCAGCATCTTCTCTGTGGTGGTAGATTAAAGAATTTGTAACACAAATGTTTAGTCATTAAGAGAAGAGACCGGAGGCAAAGACGACCAACACAAATCACATCTGCTACTCTGATAAAACACTGGGAAAGAGCAAGAAAGTAAAGCATCTTTGAAGAATTCTAAACAATTAGATAGCAATTGCAAGAACTGTAATGATGCCACGCCTTAAGGACTATCTAAAACTAAATATTTACAAGTTAAAATGTTGCAGCAACTCCACTTACAAGCCTAAAAATACTATAATATGATGTAAGTACTATTATGAATACAACAAACACTGCACTAGCAGTCTTCTATACACATACGATTCTGATACCAAGATTCAGTTTCTGTATAGAGTTAGATCATTAACTGTTTGGACATACATATATACGTATATTTTCTGCTGCTAATCTGTGTTACATCCGTGTCCCCATCCACCACAGCAGATTTCAAATTGAAGTGCAAACGTTCAGCTTTAATTTAAGGGGTTTACTAAAGGCAATGAAATTACAGCCATTTTTATACATGGTCCTCTTCTCTCACTTCCTAACATCATTTTCAGTGTAATATTTTCAGCACTAGGATGGAAATACTTTGTAATTAATGAATTTAGAAATTATGGACATCACCAAAGGCTCTTTCCTCTCTGCCTTCAGTTTTGTTGTCACTAACTGAACAGAATGCTCTGTTGCATTAAGATCATTTGACTGGTTTGAAGAATATCACTTTTCTTTGCCTTGAGAAACTCTTGGGTTGGTTTTGTAGTACGCTTTAGGCCATTATCATCCATTTGCACTGTGAGCATCCATACAGGCCCAAACCATAATACTGGTTCTACCATGTTTGTAGGTGAAGGGACAGATGATGAAGTATTCTTTCGATAATCTGTCCACAGATTGCCCCCAAAAAGTTGATTCTAAGATCATCTGGACGTAGCGTTTTCAGTGGGAGAAACGTTTCGTCACTCATCCAAGTGACTTCTTCAGTCTCAGCTGACTGCAGGTTTCCCCAACCTTATAAACAGCAGATTTGCATAATGACTGAAACTAGCCCACTGAATGAACAATGGGCTGTGAGGACAGTTCCTTGATCATTATATGCAAATTGTCATGACCATTGATCAACAACTACTGATCAAAGCCCACTGATCAATGGCCATGAAGAAGTCA
>VVHJ01001075.1:0-12971 GCA_015107715.1 Tylochromis polylepis
CTTGGTGGGGACCAAAATTTGAAATTTACTATACTTGTGGGGACCAACAGCCCTCGAGGGGACCAAAATCCTGGTCCCCATGAGTGTGAAGGCATTTTTGAGACTCAAATTGTGGTTTTAGTGTCAGGGTTACAATTGGATTATGGTTAGGTTTAGGGTTAGGGCTTGGCATTCATTTTTGATGGTTAGGGTTAGGGTAAGCGGTTAGGAAAAGCATTATGTCAATGAGATGTCCCCACTAGGATAGCAACACTCGACATACATGTGTGTGCATCTTTATGGTAATCTGTTAATAATTTAATCAGACTTTATTAAATAATTTGCTGTTAATGATGAAATTATATTTAATCAGGTTTGTGTAATAAATCAATCATGTTATTGTTTTCACCAGCAGCTGGTCGCCACCCCTCCCTGAACCTGGTTCTGCTGGAGGTTTCTTCTTGTTTAAAGGGAGTTTTTCCTTCCCACTGTCACCAACCTCTTGCTCTTGGTTTCTTTGTATTATTGTAGGTCCTTACCTTACATTATATGTGTCAAACTCATGGCACACGAGAGCTCATGCATGATTGTCTTAAAATAAGTTTACTGTATGATCCTTAAAAGCCGTAAACTATATCTCCCACAATGCATTTCAATTATTTGAACCCCAGTGCCCCTGGTACCAGGGCACGAGGGAGAACATCCAGTTTAACGTGATGTATCGCCAGATCAGTTATTTAAATATAGACATGTGCACTATCCACAGAAACAGAATCTCAGCTAAAACCTTATAAAACCATTTTAACGACCACCAAAAAGCTAAAACAGCAAATGATTAAAGACCAGGTAAGACACACACACATACAGTCACTACAATGAGCATAAATCTTTATTCAGAATCATCATACACTCGATTGATAACTGATGGCATCATAATGAGAGTCAGACCTGTTTCAGTACATAACATAATGGGATCTTTTTTAACTTGCTCTTTGTCTCATCTGCTGCGTTTTCTGGGCGGTGTGGAAAAATCGGTGTGTCTTATCAGCTCCCACGTTTAGACTGCGGCCCACTCGACCAGAGGAACCGGTGAAGCTGCACGGCTCTGCTGACTTCATCAGCCCAGAGGTCAAAGGTGCTGATAACCATCTGCACCCATCACGCTTCACTCATCAACTCCCCCCACGGAAAACCTGCTGCCATAAACACGGCAGTACCTGAGAGCAGCCCTCAGCGTGGCCCTGGAACACAAGGAGATTTAAATTTTATAAGAGAGTTTTGGAGAGTTCTGTATCAGCAGTGTGATTTTTTTTTTCAGAAAAACTGAAATAAGTTATTCTGGAAAGTTTTTAAATAAGTACAAAAATGCCCATAGATGTGAAATGGGTGTAAACTTTATATTTCATTTGTCAGGCGGTTGACAGACACTCGGGTGTGTGAATTTTCTGGCTGTTAATTCATTTTCAGGCTTTACTCAATCTTTTCTTACTCTGTTCCCAGGAAACACAAAGTGAGGTCAGAGGTCAGAGTGAACTGTCTGCTGTCTGAAGCTTTGTTCTCGTGTTGTTTACAGTCTGATGTTCTCATTTAGTGCGGGGATGAAGAGGAAGAGGAGGAGGAGGGGTAAAAGGTTCTTATGAAACCGCTCGACCTGAGCCTCACTCGCTCACACCAGCAGCTGCTCTGTGTGTGAGCGTTTCCTGTCTGATGCAGTGTGAGCGATGCAGGCGAACCCAGGATCAGGATCTGTTTCAGGGACGAAGCTCCTGCTGAGTGCAGAGCTCCTCATCTTCATCACAGCATGAATGTGAACCATGAAGCCTGGCGTCACAGGAACATCCTGCAGCCTCATCTGACCCTGCATCAGCTCACCTCTTATTTCCGAGCACCGTCAAAGGGTAAAAGCTTCAACCCCCCGCTCTGACATCATCATCCTCAGGTGTTTGACTCACTTCCTGCTGAAAACATTTATCTAACAGGAAATCCAGCACAACGTTTCATTACTGCACACATTAAAAGCACAAGAAGAAGTGACGGAAGCTGAAAAACACCAGGTCTGAGGGCAGGGTGACGTACCGGGCAGCCAATCACAGCCTGAGCTCTCATGAAGGGGGGCGGGGTTAACAACAGTCATTATGGTGTGTGTGTGTGTGTGTGTGTGTGTGTGTGTGTGTGTGTGTGTGTGTGTGTGTGTGTGCGTGTACATTCCCCCTCAAATCTCAAAAACAATATTTAGTGTCAGCTACATGGTCAGAGTAGAGGTCAAAGGTCACACATTGTGGGATCCATACGAGTCCAGCTCATAAACTGGATGAAGAGTTTCTGAGCAGCGATCTGAAAATGAACCGAGTTTCACCCAATTTCACAGTTTCTGGTTTTAATGAAGAACTTTTGGTCTGAGAAACACGAGCAGCATAAAGTAAACCCACCTTGCAGTCTGAAGCTTCACCTCCAGCTTCACTAACAACATCATCGTGTCAGAGATCAGAGTCAATTCTCTGAGATGATCAGCTGATGCTGTTGTTTCTGTCGGTCAGATCCCGCTCTGAGCATGTTTTCACAGAAAGATCATCTTCAGCCTGTTTTTAGGTATCGAAGGGCAGCATTAAAAATAGCAGCAAGTGTAGTAAAGCCATCACAGGCCGATGTTCCTGCTTCATTCACTGCTGCCACAGTGACTGGGGAACAGTGTTTGTAGGAGGCTAGGCGACCTGATTTCAGGGGTATTCTTCACTAATTATACGCACCCCCCGCGGGAACATGTTTCCATACAGTCAGGTCGCTCTTCAGCTCAGCTCCACTTTGTTCAGCTAATTGTGGTGCGTCGTTTACTCCGAGGAGTTACCTCAAACTATACCACGTCCCGAGGGAGGTGCAGCTTATTGTTTGATTGGCATCCTTTCACATAAATATGCGGACGCTAACCGAGCATCAAAGCCACACTTCAAGCTGAGGAAGGAGAGGAGAGCAGAAGAGGTGAGGAAGAGCGCTTAGAGGTGAGGAAGAGCTGGAACTTTCAAAGGCAGATAATGTGTCAGTGAAACAATCCTGTGATGTTTCTCAGAAACTTTTTCATCCACCTGGGCTTTACCTGAAAGTGTGTCACAGGGCTAACAGTGTTATTATGGGAGGATCATTATCTCACCCGCCCCCCTCCTCTGGATGCCCCCTCCTGTCTTTTCTGGTTGCAGTCGAGCGCTGGTTCCCACACCGAGGAGCTTCATCGCTCAGACTCTCTGTCCCTCTGCTGCTTTCTCTCCCTGCCGGGTCAACCTCAGCGTCTGAAGGGCCAACGCCATACCCAACAGGTACGTGAAGAGCAGCATCTATCTCTGATTTGGATCAAAACAACTGAATCTAAGCCACCATAGATGGTAACCCTACCCTAACCTTTCCTCGTGTTGTAGCAGACTTTTTCAGTTTCAGTTGGAATGATTAATTTGTTTGCTCTCTGATTGCCAAAAATGTAATTAAAAAAAAAAAGTATTATTATCTCCCGGGGTTAGGGTTGGGGATAGTCATCACTGATGATAACTTAGACCTCAGAGCAGAAAGAGATAATGAAATACAGAATGGTAATAGAAATACTTCAGAGGGCTAAGTCACCCTAACGTTTGGAGCAAAAAAGTACTTAGGTCTAGGAAAAATTTGTTTTTTGTGTCCGATAGAGTTATTATTTTTTTTGCCATCTGATTTTGAAGCCTTGGGAGAACAGTTAAGGGTTGGGATTATCATCAGTGATGAATAATGCCTTGATTACTCTGCGGACAGAGTCCCAGAGGCCGCTGTTATGATGTTTGATGTCCGCTGCCTGGGATGAATGTGCAGTTGGTGCATTGTACTGTAAATTCTCCAAAGATGAATGTGTGGTCACAAAAATCAGGGGATGTCCACACAGACCCTCACGCTCACCATCAGATGACAACATTTACGTCACTCGTACCCAAGCAAGATCACAGACGTGGAAAGTATAATCGAGGCTTTTGACCTGACAGGGTTCCCCTCTCAGCACCTATCAGGTCATGGGTGACCTGTCTCAGGTCAGGGCTAGTTTTTGTTTCAGCCACATGCTATACAGGCACATTTTCAGAAACTAGACGATGTTACCTTTCGGATGAAATCTCACACATTAATTGGGACCTTGCAGTTTTTATGTTAAAAGATATTTAGTTGTTTCAAAATAAGTAAATAATTCTATGAAATGGGCTGGATATTAACCAAACCCGAGTCTTACACCTAAACAGGCCACTGGTGAACTGCAGCCTTAATTTGTCCATGTTTTATGATATTTTGTTGAAAGTAAGTAGGATTTTCAAGCCTGGTCTTACTTTGAGCATATGGATAGTTGGTTGGGGCAATGTTAACACTGAAGACAGACATATTTAACCTAAACTGTCACCTTCTCATAAAACCAACCAAACAGCAAGTAAAAATGAAACTAAGTGGTGACAAAACTGCAGAAACTGAGCAGTCTGACACAATGACGTGGCCACGGCCTCTATATGCAGACTTTCTTGTTCTTTCCAGCAGACAGACTGCTTCATCTCTTTGAGTTTCAGTGGAAATATCTCCCAACAGCCTCATAATAATGGGACAGGAGAAATGATAATATTGCTGAAGTGATAATAGCATGGTTAATGGGTTTTTTTGTTGAAGTTTTTTAAGATCTTAACTACACTTTGATAAAGAGGACCAAGCAGCTTCACAAGGACACTGGTACAGGTGGGGTGGGGAATACTCTGTTCAGATTTGCTGTTTGTTTTTGGATTTGAGTGTCATCAGCAAAAAGAATGAGACTGAGTACTGAGTTTCTGAAAGACAGATCCAGTGGGTAATATGTATAGTGAAAATATAAGAAGATCTAGGTGGATCCTTGACGGACGCCTCAGTACTGAGCCAGTGCTTCAATACTGGTGAGTTCTGAAACCATCTACAGTCACTAACTTAGTAACCTTATGCTTCCATTTTTCATATTTTCAGCAGGATGCAGCGCATCAGGGAAAGCATTCACATTCGCACCATGAAGGCCAAGAGGAAAGTGGAGGAGATCTCTAAAGAGGATGTCCAGGCCTTCCTGAAGAAGAACTCCTTTGTGCTCTTCACAGTTGGAGCAGTTATTGTAGGTATGTACACCGCTGCAAAACAGAGACATCGCTTCAGTTTTGTAGATGTTAACAGGAACGCACTCTGTCTGCAGGAATCGTTCTTGGATTCGCGCTGCGCCCCTACAAAATGACCTATCGAGAAGTGAAGTACTTCTCCTTCCCTGGAGAGCTGCTGATGAGGATGCTGCAGATGTTGGTCCTGCCTTTGCTGATCTCCAGTCTAATAACAGGTGCAGCGCACAGCTCAGTGGTCATCCTCCAAGTTTGGAAAAGAAATGGTGACCAAGCAGTCAGAAAAGTGGTTTGTAGCTGTGATGGTGACAACTGCTGTAAGCTGCCATCAGCTAAGTTCACCTTTAACCTCAGTATGATTTGTTATTAAGCTGTTCTGTCAAAACCTCTTAACATCACCAGCAAACCATCAAGACTTTGGCCTAGAAGATGTTACCTTTAAATGAAGCCTAAACCCTTTGTTGGTTTACTAATCTCCCTCAGGGTTAGGTGGGGTTTGGGTTATGTTAACATCCTTTTTATAGAATTTTCACCTCAAGAAATCGTTGAGGATTGTGAACATATCTTTAAATTACAGGTAAGCACTGATGGTGTGCTTTACTATGTGACTTCACCATAACAACATAATGACTGTACATGCAGGGCTGTAATAACCTGACAGACACAAAATGTAATAATTTTCACACCATGAAAAGATCAGCAGTGTCCCAGCTGACTTGATGGAAGTGGTTCACAGGGAGGTCATCCCTACAAACTAATACTCACTGAGAGTCAACCTTCAGCCCGGTCTGGTGATGAAGAGGTTCCCACTGATTAGCTAACAAAAGCAGCAGAAAGGAACTTTTCTCTGCTGTAACCAAGCATCGATCACCAGGGTTGAAATATGTAGCTGAATTCTAAGTCAGTCATTACCATTAACCATTAATACTAAAGTAAGTCATCCCTCTCCTCTCTCACTGAATACCTGTTTTTCTCTGACAGGATTTCTTTTTTAAACCATCAAATGTTCATCCATTAAACTCATATGTTGTTAGATGATTAATTCATAACATTCCTACTATGATCGGGAAACACTGTGATAATGATCAAACATGTCTGTCCATCAGGAATGGCAGCTTTGGACAGCAAAGCCTCAGGAAAGATGGGCATGAGAGCCGTGATTTACTACATGACCACAACCATTATCGCAGTGTTCATTGGTATCATCATCGTACTCATCATCCACCCAGGAAAAGGCTCTAAAGACGAGTTTGGAAAGCAGCAGACCATCGAGCAAGTCAGTCCTGCCGATGCCTTCTTGGACCTGATCAGGTAGCTGCAACAGTGATGCTGTCACAGTTTTAACTGAAGTTAGTCCACGCCATCTCAGAATGACTTGTTTTCTCATTTCAGAAATATGTTCCCACCAAACTTGGTCCAAGCCTGCACGCAACAGGTGAGCTTTATCGTTAATACCTGGTAAACTAGCTCCTGCAGCTTTTATCACTGGAACAGACATGTTGGAATGGTAATCTCTCCAGCTGGATCATAGATTGTGATTTATTCCAACTACATGTGGGTGTGTACCGAATGCTCGGAAATTTCAGGTGAACAAAGCTCAGTCTGTAAGCACTGATGAAACTTGACATACCACTAGTCTTTTTAACCTGATGTCACACTGAAGCTCTCTCTGGGTCTGAAATTTTGATTCTTGCTAGCTCCAGCTCACTGAACACTTACAGCTCCAAGAATCTTTCGGCATGAACCCGACATGAACCCACAGGTCGCTCCTTTTCACCTCTCTCCTCTCAACTCTTCTTCACCATCTCATTCACATAGAGATGCTGAGATGTAAAAGTTCACCTCTCACTGGTTTCCAGGAGACAACAGAACAGCTTCAAACATGTCAACCTCAGAGCTTCATCTGACAAAATCAGCAGACACAGAAATGAGACGATGGCTGTGCTGTGATTTCAGCTCCATTCACATGAATGTCTCACTTTACACAGCCTCCCTGACAGGGCTGTCAGGCTGAGCTGGTATACACTGCAGTTAGATCCAGCCTGAACATTAAAGTGAAGTACAATTTTAAGTGAAGGCACTGAAGATGACTTTACCAGCAGTCCAAACAATGCTTAGCTTTGTTTAAAAAGTTTAATTTAAATAATTTACATTTACATTCATGAGAAAAGTTAAAGAATTCTTCTTGCTCTTCTTCACCACTCTTATGCTGGCAAATGGCCCCATACGACAAAAGTGACATCACATCCACTGGCGAAGCTGCTGGTTTACTGTTGTTTCTGCAGGTCATGCACCTCTCGATTTTTGTAACCTGGCATGTTTTGCCGCTGCTGAAGCAGCCGGGTTGAAGACATGAGTGAAGACACGAGTGTATGATGAGACAACAGTTTGGAAAGATGAGACTTTTTCCGGTTGCAAATTATTATTCTTCTGCACCAGCTATTGTCTGAGTGGCGACACATTCAGGTGAATACTGCAGCAGTACTTGTACCCTCAGTGGTAATATGAATGGTACAGAGCTGTGGTGACGTCACCATCGGGATGTGAAGCCACCAGTGTGGTGGGTACAATGGGGCCTCAGAACAGCAGATTCAAACCCAGAGGCTTCCTATTATGAGGTGACAGCAAACATTTTGATGCTGAATAAACATCTGCTGACCGACTTCTGCTAAGGGCTAGTTCTGGTAGAAAAAACATTTCTAAATGAAAGTTGTGTAGACATTGATGTTGGAGAGGTTTTTGTATAAGAGCTGGTCTTGATTATCAGTAGATCAGAACCAAACCATGCTCACTTGTCAGAGGAAACTGATGAGAAATTAATACTTGACAGGCACACTCAAACTGGAGTCTGTTTTTTATCCTGATATAAGATAGAGAGGCAATGACTGAGAGTCGACACAAGCAAGGTAACCAAGCAACAGAGAAGGGAATTTAAAGAGCATGAACATGTTCAGATGCAGAGAAACATGCATGTGGTAAAAGTGGTCTGTGTAGCTGGACTGATGGTCTGTGGCTCACTGCTCACAGTCATTTAATGACCAAATTAGATAAAAATCAGTCAGGGGCAGATTTTTCCCTCTAAAAACTAAAAATCTCTAAACACAGGTGCACATTAACCAATCCCAAACCCCAGAGTGTTCACTGGTGATGGTGAAGAAGGACTTTGAATAGAAATTATAAGTGTTACTGATTTTTTTGCTATTCTAGGATTACTTCCTGAATAACTGCAGGGCATTTTCCTGAAAATGGAAGCATTGTTTGTGTGGAAGGTTTAACCTTTTTAACAGCAAATATGTTTGGAACATTATCTCCTGGTCTCCTGATCAAAACCAGTCAGGGTTTGACGGCTAAGTCTGAGCTGTAGACGGGCTGATGTTGATGCTGTTTAGACAGAGAATAGCAATCAGTTCAGATGGTTTCTCAAGAAATATTGATCATATTATCACCAAGAAGGAATGAAATGCATCTGTTTTTGGTTACTAAATGATGGTGGACAGATGGCCAAACAACGTCAGAGTGATATTACTGAGCCTGTTTTTAAAACAATATAAACAATTTTAAGCCATTTACATCTAAACTCTCTCTCATTTGTTGCCTGCTGAACTTTTACAGCTAATCTTGATGCCCCATGTTGTCAGCAGATTGGTCCCTGTACAATTCCACCATCTAATGCACAGTACACACTGCAATAGTTACACCCTTTTGCACGTGCTCTACAGTAAAATAACAAATGACAAAGTTTCACAGGTTAGAATTAAATGTTAATCATATGTATTTCACCTCTGTAATGTTCTTGATATTTAAATTGATCTATTTGTATATATATTACAGCTATTTCTTATATTTGTAAACTTGTTGATATATTGTATTATTTAATTAGTTTAGTCTGTTACTGTTATTGTCTTGGAGCAACTGTAACCCATATAATTTCCTCAGGATTATTAAAGCATTCTCATTCTGATTCTGAAGCCAGCTATGAAGGGTGAGGTCAGGAGTTTGAGTTTGTCCTGATGAACTTTTCTCAAACCAAAATGTCTTATTTAGTTTTGTTCTAATCAACAAAGATAGAAAACACCCTTTGGTGCTGCCAAATAAAACATGCAGAACTATGCACTGTGGTGACCCCATGTGACAATGAAGCAGCCGAGAGGAGCTTTTTTGCTCTAATCGATAAAGAGATGGTACAAAATGATTCTCAAACACAGACATAGACTTTCTCTTGCTAAAAAGTCTAACATGTGCTCATGATGAATCCTTAGGGAATGAAATAAAAACTCCATAAGTGAAGTTTGAGACGGTCATCTGTTCCGCTGGTCTAACCTTAGTCGTTTAATTCTCCCACTCTCCAGTTCAAAACCAAATATGGAAAACGAACAGTTCATGTGACGGTGACTGTGAATGACACCCTCTTCAACTCAACCAACGGCACTCAGGAGACCATGGAGATCACCAGGGAGGAAGTTATCCCGGTGCCAGGTCAAGTGAATGGGGTCAATGCTCTTGGGCTGGTGGTCTTCTCCATGTGCTTTGGTCTAATCATTGGCAACATGAAAGAGCAAGGCCAGCTCCTACGGGATTTCTTCGACAGCCTGAACGAAGCCATCATGCGCCTGGTCGCTATCATTATGTGGTAAAACATCTGAGATTTCACCGGGAAATGTTTTGAATAAAAAACAGTTCCCTGTCCACCATGAAAAAAGTCCACCATGAAAGTTATCTGCAGTAACGCACCACTCTTCACTTCTTCTCAGGTATGCTCCCATTGGCATCTTGTTCCTGATTGCAGGAAAGATTGTGGAGATGGACGATCTGACCCAGATGGGTGGCCAGCTGGGCATGTATACCATCACGGTCATCATCGGCTTGATGATCCACGCTGTTCTTATTCTGCCCACTCTTTATTTTGTCATCACTCGCCAGAACCCCTTCATCTTCATCGCAGGGCTCCTGCAAGCTCTGGTAACGGCTCTGGGGACCTCCTCCAGGTGGGCAACTTCTACCAAACTTTAACAAATGGAAGTTTTGGTGTTTTCCACTGACCAGAAATACCAAAACACACCACTCAATTTTTTGTTCATTAAATATGCTTTTGCCAGGGAAGCTGAGCCAAGCTACTCACAAGACAGACACATTTGACCTAAATTGGTGCAGTCTAGTTGCAGTCATTGTTGTAAATAGTTGTAGCTGTAGCTGTAGATGTAATGGTTGATGTAAGCTGCAGTGGTTGGCTTTGTTGTCTAATAAGTGGGCCAAATGTGGCTGAAACTTAAAAAACTACAACTTACATGGTCCAGTTTATATGGACTTCAGGCACATGTAAACTGGATCATTTGGGTGAGACTCACCTTGAATAATTTCTGTCAATCAAACATTCATTGATATCTGAGGGCCCTCAAAGATCCAAATAAATGTCTTCCATCGAACCATTTAGTTTTCAGGCTTTAACTTTTTAAAGGTTTGTTCATTTTTTGAGATTACTTAATTAAAAAAAAAATATACTATATTCATATACTATACTCATAAATATACATTGATTGGTCTTTAATTACATCTTCCAACAAATTGACCCGTTTTCATAAACTTAAGATTCATCTGTTACATAGGAGCGGGCACTGGTTTGTGGAAGCTGCTGTGTTCCCCCACCATATATAGAATAGAATAGAATAGAATAGAATAGAATAGAATGCCTATTATTGTCACAATACACATGTACAATGAGATACAGAACATCTCCTACTCAGTGCAGACATGTGGAAAAAGAAAGGGGGTTAGGTGCACAGTTCTGTACAAATATACAAATCAGGAAAAAAATAGTGTTATATATTTACAGTGTGGATTATTGCACGTAAATTAAGTATTGCACAGTGGTGATTGTAGTTGGGTAGTCTGTGTACAGAGGGAAGTCCTTGGATTCGGGGGTGGAACTATGTCATCAGTGCATGTATGAGTTCAGGGTGGTTATGGCTTTTGGGAAGAAACTATTCTTGAGTCTGTCGGTCTTTGTGCTGATGCACCTGTAGCACTTCCCTGAGGGAAGCAGGTTGAACAGGTCAAAACCAGGGTGGGAGCTGTCCTTGATGATGTTTGTTGCTCTGCTGAGGCAGCAGGAGGAATAAATGTCCATCAGGGAGGGGAGAGGGCAGCCGATGATCTTATGTGCTGCCTTGACTACTCTCTGAAGCCTCACTCTATTCATTTTAGTGCAGCTGCTGTACCATGCTGTGAAGCAGTATGTCAGCAGGCTCTCAATGGACAAGTGGTAGAAGGTCAGCAGCAGGTTGGAGTCCAGTTTGTACTTCCTGAGGACCCTCAGGAAGTGCAGCCGCTGCTGGACCTTCTGTGATGTTGTCTGTCCAGGAGATGTCAGCAGAGATGAGGACGCTGAGAAACCAGAAGGTGTGGACCCTCTCCACACACTCACCGCTGATGCATGGGGGGCTAAGTCAGTGCTGTGCCTCCTGAAGTTGACAATGAACTCTTTGGTTGTGTTGGTGTTCAGTGCCAGGTTGTTTTCTGAACACCATGCTGCCAACTTCAGGACTTCCTCTCTGCAGGCTGCCTCATCTCCCTTTAAGATGAGTCCGACTACTGTGGTGTCACAGTAGCACACAGCAGGGAAGGACATCTCCCTTCTGACTAATTGGGTTTTATGAATGTGGCTATTGGATATGTGATCCTCCCATCTCCAGACAGCTGACAATGAGCCAGCTAAACAAAAACAGCTGGTTCTAACATTATGCTAGCTAATGTTAGGCTCAAGTGTACTAAAATCACACTTTCCCTATAATAAACAGTTTGATTACATTCTCTGATTATAGAAGAGTTTATTCACCTAGAGTTAGAGTGTAACAAGTTTACATCCACTGCAAAATCAGTTTCACTAACAGCGGCTAAAAGCAGTTAACAGAAGCTAACAGCCACTAACAACAGCTAACAGTAGCATATCCAAAGCAACTAATCTCAGTATGGCTGTCATTGTTCAGAGGTGGTTTAGTTGAATAGTTGGTTAACTGGTTGTAGGTGGTTGGTTGCAGTACTTAGTTTGGTTGCAGTGTTTAGGTAAGTTGACGTGTTTGGTGTTCTGAGTGTTGCTGTGGGGTGTGCCGTTGCTGTTGCTGTTCAGTTGCAGTGGTTTGGGGAATGTCAGTAGTTGTTTCGTTGCACTTGCTGCTGTAGTTGCATCAAATGGTTTGGTTGCAGGAGTGGTACATAGTTGCAGCTGTTGTCGTAGATATATGAGCTAATTATTGTTCTGCGAAAACCTCTTTCTAAAACATGATCTTATTCTTCTTGCTGACATGTTCCGTTATTTTTACCACATTTATTGTTTCATGTTATGAACTGGAGACGTCTGTAAGTGAGGCGTGATAAATGAACCCACTCTCTGCAGGTGCTGAGTGCTGTAATGGTGTCTGAAACACTTTTCTCTGTTTCTGTGGATGCTTTAAAACCCTCCTCCTCTCTGTCGTCTCACAGCTCAGCCACACTGCCAGTCACCTTTAAATGTCTGGAGGAAAACAACAGAATCGATAAGCGGATCACTCGCTTCGTGCTGCCCGTGGGTGCCACTATCAACATGGACGGAACTGCTCTGTATGAGGCATTGGCAGCCATCTTCATTGCTCAGGTCAACAACATGGAGATGAACTTTGGTCAGATTATCACCATCAGGTAACTAAAGTCCTACAGTGGCTTGCAAAAGTATTCGGCCCCCTTGAACTTTTCCACATTTTGTCACATTACAGCCACAAACATGAATCACTTTTATTGGATTTCCACGTGAAAGACCAATACAAAGTGGTGTACACGTGAGAAGTGGAACAAAAATCATACATGATTCCAAACATTTTTTACAAATAAATAACTAAAAAGTGG
>VVHJ01001076.1:0-17307 GCA_015107715.1 Tylochromis polylepis
GTGTCCGTGTCCGTGGCGTCGGGTGAGAAAGCCGACAGCTCACAGATTCTGATGCGTCGGGTCCGCGCTTTGTGTTTACGTCTTTGTGTGGAATCTGTTTACCTGCTCTCATTTGCTGTTTTAGCTGTTTGGTGGTTGTTGAAATGAAAGCTTTAACCTGAGATTCTGGCGTTTCTGGCAAAATACATTTATATTTAAAAATCGATTCAGGATTTAATGAATTGATATCACGTTATTCAAGCTAAAATCGTTTTTAATCGGAAAATCGATAATTGAAACCCACCCCTAATGAAGTGCACAGTTCAGCATCGTCTTGCTGAAATATGGAAGACCTTCCCTTCCTCACCTGGATGGGTGCATATCATAATCTAAAACCTGTATATATTATTTTTCCCGTGACAGAGCTTTAACCTTATTTGTGGACGGCACGGTTCACAGACAGTGATTTCCATGACAGAATCGTGCCAGTTTTTATTGCAGTGCTGTCTGAGGACCTGAATATCACAAGCATCCAGTGCTGATTTTCAGCCTTGTCCCTTGCACACAGAGATTTCTCCAGATTCTCTGAGGCTTTTAATGATATTATGCACTGTAGATGATGAGGCATTCGAAGTCTTCACAATTTTAAGGTGAGGAACTTCATTCTGAAATTGTTCTACAGTTCGTAGACGTAAATCTTTTTCCAGATCGATGAATCTCTCCCCATGCCAACTTTTTTGAGTCATAAAACATCGATTTCAAAATAAGCTTAATGCTCATACATTTTCTCCATGTTGTCAAGATTTTTAAATCATTACATTCTGTTATTACCCTTAACACAGCATTCCAGCTTCTGGGAATCCATAAGATGACATTACATCTTTGTATGTCTTAACAACTTGTTCCAAGGAGATAACTTTTTTTGCAGATGACTTTCTTACATGAGGTAACTTGTTGGTATGAGATTATAATTTTTTGCACATAAAAACAGTTACTTTGTATGTGATAACTTGTTTGCAGGTAGTAACATGCTTGCATGAGATATTAACATGTTTCTATTCTTTATTTGCAAGAGATGTCGTTGACATATAACTAGTTTCACAGGAGTTATAACTTGTTGCAAAAGATAACTGCTTGTTCCTGAGAGATAGATTGGTAGATAAAGCACATTGTTGTAGCTGTTTCTAGAGTCAAAGCAGTTTGATCCTGAATGGTTTTTGACATGAAAATTGGTGGAATAAATGTCTTAAAGCTCGCTGTCATAATTTCACTTTAAGCCTGATTCAGCGAGCTGTGCATCCATGCACTTTTCATCTTGCACACATACCTGAGGTGCAGTGAGGGGTAATCTGTGACAGATGCAGCGGGGAAAATGAAAACACTGGTGCATTAGCGGGGGTTGTGGGACCTGTCAGAGCTGCACTCATTGTGCACAACTGCGAGGACAGTTGTTCCAACAGGTTAATTGTCTGCCCCCTCCCCCAAAACGCAAAAAGGAGTGCTCGGTGCCGTGAAGACATCTTGTGACATCAAGCGTTCCACGCTGCTGACTTTCTCTTCCACCCCCACCTCCTCACAGCGAGCCGACGCTCACTGCCGACAGGGTCCACTCTATCTGGCCCCCAGCTGTTTGGCCACAGATGGGTGGCTTCCTGTCAGAGTCTTTTCCAGATGTAAAGGGTCTCCTCCCGATTCTTTCACTGCCTTTCTTCTCTTTCCCTCTCCTTGAGTTTTTTGTGTCTGTCCCAGATCATCAAAGCTTACATCAAGAGTCCAGCAAAGGTTTTTCTGACTTTTACTTACTCTTTTTACCTTCTCCACACATTTTTTATTTTTATTTTCTTCATTTCATATTTTTGCCATAAAAAAACTCAAAATACGCCAAACAAAGTGCACTGAAATACTAAAACATGAATACCTACATTGATACTTCAGGTAGTAAAATAACGTTTTATGACGTTATAAGTAATATTTTTCGAAATGTGGTGGTAATTTTGGTATTTGGCCTGAGACCAACTCTGCAAAGTTTCAGCAGTCCGGTACAGAACCTCTGAACACCAATAAAGTCTGATTTTATTACTGTTTAATATTGTTCAGACATGATAACTTGGCCCACAAATTAACATTTTTTTCCCCAATGCCTATTCCCATTTTATCCAGAGAACTTGTTCTCACAAATTTGTTCCCACTAAATATTAACCTGTTAATACCACAATCATTTATTCCTGTATTCATGTATGAAAGCTGGACAGCCGACTATCAGTTTCACTTTACAAATGAAAGATGAAAAATGTTGCCACCCCTCCTCCTGTTTCTCTGTACTTTGCTGTTTTAAATCTGCCTCCCTCTTCAGAGTAAGGTGTCACAAACAGGACCTCTCTGGCATATGGCTTAACAATAGCCACACGTGTTAAAATATTAACTTGCTCCACCTCATTAAGGCTCTCTCAGTCATAAAACCCTTCTGTGAGGCGGCAGTATCAACCGCAGTCCAACCCCTGGCCTCCCAGCCGCGATGCTCGACGGGCTAAAGCACCAGCAGGATGCGGCCCCCTCCCCAAGCCTTCACAAAGGCCAGTATGGCATCGTTAATGGTGCATGTTGGCTTAAGATCGACCTGCAGCATAGCAGGGGATGCTCTACGAAATGGCGTCTATAGAGTCGACGGGGGGTTCTGGTGTTTTGTGTGTCAGCGAGTGCGTGGCGAAATGTGTGCATGTGTATGTGCTGGATGGGGATATTCGTAGTAAAGTGGACCTATTGTGCTCCTATTTATTTTCTGCTATATGTATTTAAAGTTACCGTGGTGGATGTGCATATTAATCATGGCCAAAGTTTCAAACAGTAAAGTCAGAGTATTACAAGTGAGCCAAAAGCTCAGTTTCCAGTCCTCAATGGTGGGTGGGGGTTTTTGGAGCTCAAAAGCCTAACCTACCTTCTTTTTATGAGGGGCAGCCAATCAGAAGAAAGTTACGGTAAAAGAAGCTAAAAAGGCTTGTTTAGCTTAAAAGCTCCTCAAGTCAGCGCTTTAGCGTAAGATAAAGGTTACATTAAACCTTCGACACCCATCTGGTCACAGGTGACCTGCTCATTGTCAAGGTTAGGTTCACATCCACCCATTTAAATGGAAGCTGATCTCTTCTGTTTTCTGAAAATAGGCCTGTTTAGCATGTGGATCAAATGCAACCTAACTCTAAGTGGTTTGTCAGCGAGGTAATAGAAACATCAACCTAAGCAAACAGCTGGAATTACAATATGTTAACGACGGGAAATCGGTCCACGCGGAGGAGTTAAACAAGACAAGAACAGCCACCTTCCTCCTTTGGAAAATTCTCCTGACTTCCCACTACAGTGTCTCCTGGAAGAATAAGTCGGATAGAAAATTCCCATCATAAACATTTTTAGTCCGACCGATCAATGACAGGCGTCCTCAGAAAGTGAAATATATTCTGCTAATCCTCACAGTATGGGCTTGGGCTGTGTCTCTAACACAACAGCTGTTCTCCCAAAGAAACGCTCCTCCACCTCCTCCTCCTCTGTCTCTGCATCTTCTCCACCCTCACTCCTCCTCTCTCCTGTCACTGATCTCTGCCTTTTGTGAGGCTCCTTCCACTCTTTCTCAGACGTTTCTAGGGGATTAACTCCCCAAGTGTCAATCAATACTGTTTTTCTTTCTCCTTTACCTCTCCTCCACCACCACCCTCCACCTCTTTCCAGTCTTTTAATTGAACATGTAGTCTTGCACGGAAGGGGAAGATGGCGTTTCTCCCCTCTTCCATTCCAACATTTGATGCCTTTCTCTTGCTCCTATTCCACCCGGTTGCCGAATTTGGAAGTGGAGGGAGAGAATAAATAGAATTATGATGGAGGGGAAGGTGTAAAAGCTTCATAAACATTAGATATCTGACTATTCAGAGAGGGAGATGGAGGCTCTCTGCCTTGTTTATTTTATTCCCTCCGTCTGTCTGTATTGCCCAGCGCCTTCACCTCTCCGCTCGCCTCCATAAACATCTTTTCTGGCACTCAGACTTGTTTTCAATTATTCTCAGAGACTGTCTCCGTTAATACGCCTCTGATTTGTTCGCACATATTTTCTCATATGCGGATGACAAGGTGCAAATCCTGCCCATGTGATAGTTTAGTATACACAAGGTGAGCAGAGCCTGGGAGACTCAGAGACCTGAACCTTTATCTCTGGCATAAAGCAAAAGAGAAAAGGTCTAATGCCAAAAAACGCTGCCTATTGAGACAGAGAAATGCTTGAATGCCCCGTGACCCTTTTATGTTGTTTTCAAATATTTACTTTCTGCTTTCCAAAAGCGATTTCATTTTTCATTTTCCCACTCCCTAACATCTTGTGTTTGTGTTGGCCTCTCTCTCCTTTCTATAGGAGCAGGAGGGGGAAGTGTGTCGTTGTGTTTTGGATTGAAATAAATACTCATTTGAAACTAAACAGAGGTTTACAAAGGCCTTTCAAACAAGCGCCACCTCATGCCTGCATAAAATCAGGTTTATCTTAGTCATCGTGGACAAAGACTGGGTGCTTGGTCACGTGGTGAATTTAATATAAATCTAACTAATCTGCTGCCACTCTTCCACAGAAATCAGTTTAATTTTATTTATACAGGGCCCGTTCACAACAACAGTGGGACAAACCGTCGAAAACTCCCCTCCCCCAGAAGCAAGCGGCAGAACTGGCCTAAAAATATTTGAGTAACCTTTTTTTTTTTTTCCTGCTTCTCCTTCAATTTTTCATATTTTTTGTTTTACAGGGACTGGTTGATGTTCGTGGCAAGAATAACGTCGAGTTTTGTAAAATATAGTGTTTATAAGACCCCCTGTAACAAAAACAAGAAAACTGAAAAACTGACTAAAAATGATTGAATTCAAGTTTTTATACCCCTATTTTTATTAAGTCAGCAGAGAAGTTGGAAATTAATCAAGCATGATATTCAATCATTAAAACTCATTTTTTTATGTTCAGGAATGTAAGCAAAGTAAAATAAAATAGTGATGCTTTACTGTGTTTCACTTTTTTGGGGGCGAAACACATATTTTAAAATGATTAAAGACATACATTACAGAAACATAAAAAATTATTTTGGTAATTACCAATACTGTTAACTTTTGACAGCTGTGGTGGTCTAATAAATTGGGTTTTGTGAACATTATAGGCTTCGTTTTAATTTTTCACTTCTCATCATTGTATTTTGATCCTTTACAGTAAAACATGGCTAACAGAGCAAGAGTGCAGAAACCAACAAATATCAGTGTTGGTCGTGGTATTAAAGAACTGCAAAAAAAAGAAAAGAAAAGATTTTGCTTGTAGTTTTTAAATATTTATTTCTTTTTGCATAAAAATGATTGAAAATTGCAATTGGTGACATTACAAAATTAGTGGGGATAGGTTAATTGGAAACTCTAAATTGCCCATCGGTGTGAATGTGAGTGCAAATGGTTGTCTGTCTGTATGTGTTAGCCCTGTGACAGACTGGCGACCTGTCCAGGGTGTACCCTGCCTCTCGCCCTAAGACAGCTGGGATAGGCTCCAGCCCCCCGCGGCCCTGAAAAGGATAAGCGGTAGAGAATGGATGGATGGTAAATTAGTCTACATATAATATTAAAATATAATGTAATAATATTCTAAATCACTTGCAATAATGTCAAAGCTCAGCCCATGTTGTGAATCACTACCCTCACAGAAATCTAAACTGAAACCAGAATCTCCTGTGTGTCATCACAATACATGAAGGTCCTCAGCAGAAGTTACAGCCCTGCTCTAAAACTACAGCCACGGTCGAAGGTGTGTTCAGCCTGAGGATCACCGAGCAGTCTGACTGGTCTGCCCGCTTCTGTTGGTTACTGTCTGAACAGGCAGCAATGACTGACAGACAAAGGCACTGACTGCTGTCTGGGAGCTTCGAATGATTACTGCACTGAGACAGATTAACGCCCAACAGAAAGCAGGAGCAGAAACAGACTTTTTCTGACCTTTTGTTGGTAACGCAGAGATAAATTGAACACCTTTAATACTATCCAAAAGATGAGATTATAAAGGAAATCTGTTTGGAGTGATAAAGCCTAGATTTATTTATTATTACATCACATTTTTCAGTACTTCTAATCAATGTGACCTGACCTGGATAAGCAGTAGAAAAATTAATGGATTAACCCGTAATTCCTATTTACTTCAACCTAGTATGTTATGAATGTGGTTATTTTGTCTCTAGGGGATATTTTGCTCACTTTGTACTCTGCAACTTTTTATAGATTATTCACAGAAAAAAGTACAGTTGTGACCAGACGTTTTCATGCGCTCATCATCAGCATGAGTGTCATGTAATTCGTGGCTTTTGATGATTTCTTTGAAATGTCCTTTTTCCATAATAGAGTTGATTATGCAGCGTTCATCTTTAATGACTTAAAAAAGAAAAATCAGGTGCACAAGTTTAAATTTATTTTGGATTTTCTGTAATCTACACTGGGTCAAAAGTATACATGAAGGCTCAAGTAGACAGCTACTCTTCTGGAAGACAACAGAAAATACAATGAGCCCTCTTTATGTGTTATTTTTACTATCATATTGCAAAGTATTACATTATAACATTATAGCATATTGTGTTATAGAATGTTATATTTGAGCTTTTTAAACTACTGTCATTAATGCTGCTGTTTTTAGAGCAACAAGTACATTTTCTTATTCTATAATACTATAAAACTTTTTTTTATTTTAAACATATGAAATTTATTTTATTTTCAAGTAATGATTGGATCTCTCGCCCTCTGGTAGCTGGGATAGGCTCCAGCCCCACCTCCTATTAAATGCATCTCATGCAGCACTTACAGTGTAAGTATTGTTTGTTAATAACCACCATCCAACTCTGTAAAAGAAATCTACTTCCAGCTTCCTCTAATGTGAATCGATTTCTTTAATGTGCTTATCAGCACCAAGACTTATTTTCAGCGATAACACTGCAAACAATCAATCCTATGTTTAAAACACTGAAAATATAGCAGTTATTCATTTGATTTGATTAACTTAGCTTGAGGTAAAATATTTAAGCAGCTTCTTTTTTTTTTTTTAAGTACTGATTGGCAAAGGATTTCCCCATTACCATACAAACAGATTACATGTTATCTTGTTAATAATATTTTACACATATATCGAAAATGTATAGAAATGTTTTGATGATGAAAACAAATCAGATATTTATTTTTCCATTATTCTACATTATATGCGCTCACTTGTGGGCTCAGATTAAAGTTAAAGGCTATGAATATGAAATCTAAATGGAGGCGTCGTGACACAGTGTAATCTAGTACTCAGTTCATTCTATGCTTCATAGGCAAACGAGTTGGTCATCGTGCGCTAACGAACTGGACAGCGCATGATTTTGTCTGGTTGTCGCAGATTGCCTGGATGGGTGGGATTTTGTTTTGTCAAGCTTTTGAATTGTTTGGCCCTCCATTAAACTCACTTCATTGTGGACAGTGACACTGGTGTTCCAGCAGTTTCCAGTTCATGGCAGGCATGAGACCCGGTAGTTGCGGGGTGGTCCCTGAACATCCTAACCAATTTCCTATAGTCTGAGGGTAACAGATTGGCTTTCCTTCCAGACCTTGGCAAAGTGATGACACTTTGAGTTGTCATGATACTAGAATTTCAAATTCATTTGGTATTTATTATTGCTCACTAATAAGACAAAATTATTTCTTATCCGATTACGCAAATCAACTAATGGAATAATCGATAGAACACTCGATTACAAAAATAATCTATAGATGTAGTGCTAAAATACTCAATACCATTTTCACAACCGTGAGGAAGATTTTGACTCCATCGTGCAAAGACAGAAGTAATGGTGAAGAAGACATATCTCAAAAAAGTTAACTTGATCATTTTCAACTAATTTTCCTAATTCTACATTAGATTTAAGAAAATAAGGATTTAACATCAAGTTTAGAGATTTTATTCATTTTTCAAATTATTTAGAGCTTTTGATTCATTTCATTACTGATCGTGAAGGTAAAATATATTTTAGAGCCCACTAATAAACAAAGGGTTCAACAAACTACACAATACCTAACATCTAAATCGTTTTATTATGGTAGAAGAAGAGCACTGTGGAAAAGTTTTAAATGAATTATGGAGTATTAGTTAAGTTTCAGTGTGGTATTAGTTAAAATAAAGATTACACAGGTCTGCAACAAAAAACTGCATAGGATTTTTTGACTGTTTCTTATAGATTATATTCAAAAGGATCGTTCAATGTGAAACAGACTGAACTGCCAGCGTTTTAAAACTGACCTCACTGCCTGCAGCCTCTCTCATATCCACCGTTCACCCTGCTCCTCCTCAGTCTGCAGCAGTTTGATCTGGCAAGTACTGTAAGTGCCCATAAACAGAGACTTCTCCTCTTCTAAAATTGAGTGGTCCTTTCAGCCTGACTAAAGTCAACCTTAACAACATCTGGGACATTCCCATTGTAACACTAAAAGAGATCTTTGAAGCGATGAAAGGAAACTCTCACGTTCCAGTTTGGGGTCAGGAGCCAGACACTCTCTCCACTTTTAAAATTAGACTTAAAACTTCCTTTTTTGATAGGGTTTATAGTTAGAACTGGATCAGGTGACCCTCAACCATCCCTTAGTTCTCCTGCTAAAGGCCGAGCTTGCTGGTAGAGCTTCCATTTCTTTTCCACTAACCTTTTTTCGCTCCCCAGGTGTTTATCTACCACTGCTCCGTGTCATTAAATTGTGTCCTCTGTCTACCATAGTATGTGGTTTTATCTCTCTTCTCCTTCTACTCATGCCTTAGCTAGTCGCAGCAGATGGCTACTCCTCCCTGGGCCTAGTTCTGATGGAAATTCCTTCCTGTTAAAAAGGAGTTTCTTTACTACTGTCGCCAACTATAAGTTCAACGGTTAAAAAGCTACAAATTACTTGTAGCTAATAAAGTCTTTTTATATCATCATCAAGCTTCATTCCATTCTTAAAATGACATTTTTATACCCTTTAAGACAAGTTTCGAGGAAAATTAAATAACTCCTTTATTATATCTGAGGGTCTAAGTAACAATCATGTAATTATTAATTTAACTGCTGATTATTTTCTCTGTTAATGATTTTTTACATCGCATACAAGGATAAACAAAAACAAACAGTTGCAGTCCAAAACCAAAAATTCATTTTACTATCTGTATAAGGAATACGACAGATTTGCACATTTTAAAGTTGAAAACAAGTGCTTTGTGTAAATGACTAAAACAATAATTTAATAAGAAAAAAATAGCTGCCTGGTAGTTTTGTACCTATGTAGTAGTAGTAGTAGATTAAATTACTAAAGCTGTCTAATAAGAGTTTTTAAGACTTCCCATTACCCTCCCACCTTAATGTGTGACAGCCAATTAGCTGCAGTCTACAGAAAGCGCACCGG
Organism: Tylochromis polylepis; assembly: GCA_015107715.1. NCBI lineage: Eukaryota > Metazoa > Chordata > Actinopteri > Cichliformes > Cichlidae > Tylochromis > Tylochromis polylepis. The sequence continues at coordinate 9,415 of VVHJ01001076.1, forward strand.
TCGGTCCGCGGAGCTCAGGTTGGGCACACCTGGACACTCCAGAGAAGATATAAAGAGAATCGTAACCGTGAAGTGCGTAGAAAAGATGCAAAGGGCGAAGAAGTTTCTCACCGTAACAGCAAAGATGAAGCAAACTTTCCCTTCTTTCTGTTTTTCCCGGCGATCCAAGCCCACTGGAAAACCGGGTCAAACCCGCTCCTGAGCCGATCTAAATCGGACCAGACTCCACTGAGACACGCTCCACGCCTGTCTCTCTCCTCTGTCCTCACAATTAATCCAGATGTGGGGGCCCGAGAGGGAGTTTAATCGAACCGCGTTGCTCCATCGGACACAATAATCACTTCTGTGGGCGGGGTGAGCAAGTGGCACCCTAAGACGGAAGTGACGCCATCACGCTGTCCTCGTTAAACCGACGTCGAGGCGGAACCAAAACTCTGTTCTTCGTTTCTGGGGGAATTTAAACTAAATTAATTTGAGTTTTTGCTATAGTGACGGCGAACAGGTTGGGGTACTCAACTTAAAAAACCCCAAAACAATCGAGATGGTATCCACAGACCAGAAGACCGACGTGAAACAGGTATGACTCACTCGAGGCAGTATATTTAACATTTGCCAGACTGGTAATGCCACAAGTTCACCTCCCACCCAACTGCAACACTAGAAATATCTCATTGTACTGTATTGCATCTGTTTCTTCTAAAAGCGTTTTCCACCAGAGTCCGGTCAAATGAACACGGATTTTAGTGCAATCTTTTGAAATTTGCAATAGTACATATGTAAAATGTAGAAGTAAATTTATATGTCATTTGATACACTACTGAGGTGTTTATGGGGGTTATAGAGCTAGTTATGTACCATTTTAATTTACATTGGATGGTTACATGTTTTGATATTTACATGTTTACACATGTACTTTAAAAGCAGTAATAAGTATGTGTTGAATCTACCTAGTTGGTTTTCCTGCATTTACCTGAGTCTCGGATTTCCTGGCTTCTGAGTGGCTAGTGAAGTGTCAGAGGGGCTGTACACGGGAAGTGTTGGTGTTGTTGAAATGTGCCGAGAGTAAAGGTGCTGTTAAGAAAGATCTCCGTCTGCATCTTACTGTTTGTAATAGTTCAGAGCGGTTCAGAACCACATAACAAACTCTCACGTTACACATAAATGCACCACTTCAAGACGTTAGAGTCGAATTCAAATAATTTTTATTGTTATTTATTTATTATAATTTGTGAGTGAATGAATAAACGAATGCCGAACTAATAACCACCACTTAATAGAACCAGAACATATGCACTCTGTCATTATTGTTGTTGTCATTATTTATTTTACTAGATGTTCAAAATTTGTACGTCTTGTAATGAAGGTTAAGAAGGCTTAAATCAGAGATCAAATTATAACCATATAAAAGGAAACTAATTCTGCAGTGACACTGAGGAAACGTAGCAGTAGCATGGTGCTTCCCTACATACGTTAATCCGCATATAAATATTGATATTAATATATCTGTTTAATGGAAAAAGTCATAATCATAGTCTCTCACATTCTTGTGTCTGTCTTCTGGTAACTTCATATTGCTTCTTTATCAGTTGGTTCTATGTTTGTTCAAGTGTTGGAGAATGATGCAATGCGCAGCGCAGTTTCAGGTACTTTTGGTTCCATGGTACTTACACTATCCGTTACTTCATAATTCATGAGTTTTACTTCCAGTGTGAAAAACACAAGCCACCCTGCCATATTTAAATGTGAATAAAAATGATAAAGGTAAACATTCTGTCTCTCCTCTGCAGAAAGACGCTGACTGCCCAGTGGTTGTTGCAGTGACGTCCCATGCAGTGTTTGAATCAGGAGGAGCTGAGGACCCCGATGGCGTGTATGGTGGGGGCATGGCTTTTCCTCTGCTGCAGGTCGGAATCCAGCAATCTACATTCATTTATGTTTTTTTCTTCTAATTAGTTATTAAAGGAATTAATTGCAAATTGATTATACAATTTAAGAACTAAATCCGTTTATCTGATGTCATGTATTTTAAGTATGTCAGCATTCGTAATTCAAAAACTACAAAGATGACTACAGTAGTAATGGATATTTTAAAGTCTGTAGTCACCGTTTTTATACACTCTTGCCAAAAAAAAGAAAAAACAAGTCATTGCCTGGATTTAAAAACAAAACAAAACAAAACAAAAACCTGCAGCGATTAATATGTTTTGGCTTTATCTGACCTTAACTGATGCATTTCTTAAACAAGCATGTTGAAAGACATATCCTGATATCATGGAAAAGATGTTACTCGATTTCAGAAGGATCAAAGTGTTGGCTTTAGTCAAACAAAGAAATCAGGTAAACACAGCTATAACTGGGTTAAAAATTGCCCTACAAATGAGTAAAACATGGGAGGATAACAGTGAACCATCATCTATAAAGAAATTTTTCAGGAAAAAAAAACGGAGGTTTTTCCTGGTAATCTTGGAAAAACCTGGAATTTTTTTTTTTTTCTTCCTTGTTGGCATTTGCGAATTCCAAGATGACAAAGTTAGCATTCAGTGGGTTCAGCATTCATAGCCAGTTGCTGTATTATCATGCATGGATTGTCCTGACCTGTAGAAGCACGGACTCCACTAAACCTCTGAAGGTGTGCTGCAGTATCTGGCATCAAGATGTTAGTAACAGATCCTTCAAGTCTTGTAAGTTGTGAGGTGGGGCCTCCATGTATCAGACTTGTTTGTCCAGCGCATCCCGCAGAAGCGATTTGGGGAATTCGGAGGCCAGGTCAACATTTCAACCTGTGGACAGGGGTCAGCATGGGCACCCTGACTGGTCTGGGGCTATGCAGCTCTTTATGCTTGCCCATTTTCCCAACTTCTGACACATCAACTTTGAGGTAGAAATTACTTGAGCCCTAATTTATCCCACTAAGTAACAGATGCCATGATGAAGAGATGATCAGTATTATTCACTTCATCTGTCAGAGGTCATAATGCCTGATTGGCGTAGCAGATCATTTTAAACTTTTAATATTGTGGTTGAACTGCTTTGTTTTTTTCCCCCAGGGTGGACTGCACAACGTGCATCTCTTTAATGTCACACAATTTGGGGCTTTTAATGATTTCTTTGAACTTTTTTTTTTCCCTGTGGGAATGATTGTACAACATACATCTTTACTGAGTTAAAAAAAATGGGTGCACACATTCAAATTGATTTTTAGATTTTCTTTAATCCACACAGGGTCAAAAGTATACTTAGAGGTTCAGGTATATATACATACATGCATCTAATATTTGGTTAAATGTCCCTCAGCAAGTTGCACCTTGACCAGATAGTTTTGGTAGCCAACAACAAGCTTCTGCTGTAATTCCGTCTAGATATTTAACCAGTTTTCTTGGCAGTCTCGGTAGAGTTCATTTAAACTGATTGGTTTCCTGGTTTAGACTCAACTTTTCAGCATAGTCCAGAAATTTTCCATAGCGTTGAGGACAGGACTTTGGGATGGCCATAATGTTTCCCTTTTTTAATAAATTCTTTTAAAATGTTTAAGTGATTAAAGATGTATGCTGTGCAATCATTCCACCCTGGCAAAAGAACATTTCAAGGAAATCATTAAACCCCTAAATTGCCATGGCATTCATGCCTATGATGAGTGTATGCAAAGTTCTGACCATAACTTTACTTGTGAGGACTTTCATGTACTTTGTCTTCAGTAAAAATTCATAGGATTGGAGCTGAGACTCACTGGTCAAGAACGAACATTCAAAAGTATTAAAAGTTGTAATTTATATAGTATAATAAAATTGTAGAATAGGAGTAAAGTGGTACTTTAAAGTCAAATTTCAGATCAGTTTATGCTTGTGTTGGCGATACAGGCACTACAGAAGGTGAATGAACGTCTGCTGAAGGCAAATCCTGCCGAGTCGCTTTTGTTTGATGTCATCCTGATCACCACCGAGAGACAGCAGCAGCAGCAGAACTCCCGCATCATGGACAGCATCAGACATCATGGTAATCACACTTTAACCTTCAGGAGAGAGATCTCAGTCCGAGTCTGATCTGTAGTGGAGTTTTGCTGATACCAGCAATGACTTGCTCTTGACATTATCCTGCAGGTCTCAAGTTCAGCAGGTTCTGTTTTTCCAACGAGGAGGATTTCATTGAAAATCTGCTGAAAAATAACGTGCACCTCTTTCTGACAATGGACAGAAATGAGGCATTGCAGGGATCACAGAAAGGTCAGCATATCTTCTTTTCACTTACCTCTTTTCTGCTGAGGAGGTTTGGAGTCGGTGCTTTAAGCTCCACGGCTGCATGTTAATAATATACTCTACTTCCACAAGAAATGTGCTGCTTGGAACCTTCCAGAAATACAGTAATGCATGTAAATATTTGTTTTTAAGTCTGTCTGAACTGTTATTTTGCTAACTGTTTTATCCATATCTATTCAACAGCAGCCTGCCAGAAGCAACAAAGAAATATTCAAATTTCATCTTGAAATTTTTCCAGCCCTTACCTTCAGCTTTTTCTTGCAATTTTGTCAACTTGATGTTTTTTAGGACACTGTTGTTCTGTTCCAAGCTCACATTTTTCAGATTTATCAGGCAGTAGATAAAGAATATGTGTGTGCTGTGATTGGTCCAGGTGTTCTCTCTGTGCTGCTGGATGAGCACACAGCTTCCTGTCCATCAGAGCAGCTCAGAGTTTTATTCTGCGGGGACGCCATGGTCCAGTCTGAAGCTGGACCAGCGCTGGCAAGCAAACAAGCTGCTCAGGTACAAACAGTGGCAACCACTCATGTGTCCTCTGTACTTTTTTGTGTATGTGGTGAGATTTTAAAAGGATAATTCACATTCTTGCCCTGCAGAGTTTCTTGACTCAGCTCGGCAAGATGCGGGAGAGGTTTGGTCTATTTGACAGCCCCATCAGTATTGCCCTAGTGACATCACGGGGAGGCAGGGAAAGCTGCGGGGACGCTCTGCGGACACTACGCTCCCTCGGCGTGAATGCAGATGAAGCATACTGCCTGGCTGGGGCCCCACGTGGTCCCATTAAGCACCTCCTCCGACCTCACTTCCTGCTCAGCGAGTGTTTTGGCAGTAACTGAGCAGACTAGACTGATGATGACTTGGTTTTCAGAAAAAACAAAACAAACTTCTCTGTGTTTTGAAACGAGCTGCCAAGTTTTCAGACTGATCTCAGAGTTAGCAGCTTGAACTTTTCAGTCTCATTCAGCCTTAACAAGCCAGTGAGGGAGCGAAAGTGAAGCCCTGCTCATTACCAGAAGTGTTATAGTTCTGGGAAAAAGTGGCAAACGGTTTGTTTAAAAAGAGCTCTGAATAACTTACTGTGTTACTCAGGCCTTACAGGGCTTAGATATATGACTATGCTGCCAGAGTAACACTTTGACACGTCTAATAAGAAAAAACCTTTTAAGTCTGTTACTCAATGTTTGACATCACTGCCAGTCATTGTGTTTTCAGAGTCCATCATGCCCCTGATTACTGTTACTGTTTTTTTTGTTTTTGTTTTTTTTTTTAAGGTGGAGGGTGGTCGGCTCTTTGTTCTGACTGCTTGGGATGCTGGGCATGTTACTTCTCTGATTTGTGTTCATGCAGGGACAACAAAAATGACTTTAGTCTGATATTTTTGCTTTTTTTTTTCAAAATAAAAGAGTGAAATGAATGTTTTCTGATATTATGAAAATATTTTTAATTCAAATCATCATCAGATCCCAAAGGTGCTCTACGAGACATCTGATGATTGTGGAAATCGGTTTGAAATGATTTGAGTCATGGTGTGGTACACAGTACTCAAGTAGACGGGGCTGTTTAAACAAATCTTGGTTGGTACTAAAGATCCCAAATTATGCCAAGAAGATATTCCCCACACCACACTAACACAAGGCAGGATGGATCCATGCTTTCATATTATTTACACCAAATTCTGACTCTCCCATCCAAATTCAGCAGAAATCAAGGCTCATCAGACCAGCCAAACTTTTTCTAATCTTCTTTTGTCTAGTTTTGGTGAGCCTGTGTGAGTTTCCTGTTCTTAGCTGACAGAAGTGGCACATGGTGCGGTGCTCAGCTGCTGTAGCCCATCTGCTACAAGGTTTGTGATGTGTATTCAGAGATGTTCTGCATCTGAATACACTGGGTTTTCTCTTTTTTGGACGCTTCTCTGTAAACCCTAGTGTGGGGAAAATCCCGGCAGAACAGCAGTTTCTGAAATGCTCGGATCCAGTTGTCTGGCACCAACAACCACTAAATGTCAGAAAAAGGATTTAAGGCACTTTTTTTCATTCTGATGCTCAGTTTGAACTTAAGCAGGTCATCTTGTTTGCATTGAGTCACTGCCATGTAATTCATTGATTAGACATTTGGGTTCATTAGCAGTTGAACACATGTATCTAATAAAGTGGCCAGTGAGTCTAATTCTGCAACATGTAAAAAATCTGTGCAATAGCAGATCTAATGTGTGTCGTGTTCCAGGTATTTTATTGAGGTCTTTCTGTTGCTGAAATGTAATATAACAATTTGACTTTCTACAAATAATTTTTTTTAGAACTTCAAAACTGTGAAAACACTAAAGAGTCTGTAAAGGTTTTTATTTCTCACACTCTTGAAAGGATTAGTCAACACTAATATGTATATTCATACAATTAAAATAGTTAAAGTTAGACTTTAACTGGAAAATACAACTTAAGCAAGGTGGATTATTCTTGAACCTGTCAACTCAATACAGGGAGTCATGTTAAATAAAGCTCAGTTAAAGTTATCCAGCTTTTCTTAGCTACTGATAAATATTCACTTCCATCAGTAATGTTTCTAAAAATCATAAAAATTGAATAAGACCCTAAAGCAAAACTGAATTATTATTATTTTTTTAATCATTTGTTGTATAATTTTCCCCTGTGGGTGGAAGATGATGCTATAATACAATTGCTAAATAGTGGAGGAAGATGTCTTTGTGTATGTGTGTGTGCCTTTCTGTAAAAGTCACTGCACACCACTGGCTTATAGTGAGTCTGAAGACTAAGGAAGGACCAAAGGGCTTGTACCTATTGGCTAGGCAGAGAGATCAAGATGGAATGCAGCAGGTTATTCTGATTAAGGTGGATGGTGATGGACAGGCCGACAGATGAGGTCAGACAGGAGTCTCCATGGAGTATGATGTTTGCAGATGGCATTGTGATCTGTACTCGGAGTAGGGAGCAGGTGGAAGAGAGCCTGGAGAGAAGAAGAATGAGTCGGTAGAAGCAAGACAGAATACATGTGTGTGAATGGGAGGAAGACAGGTGTAACAGTGAAGCTGTTGAAGTGAAGGTCGATGAGTTTAAATATCAAAGCAACACAAGACCATGTCTGTCTGAGTGTCAGGAGTGATTTATGCAAGAAGGATAGCAGCAAGAGTGAAAGAGAAGATTTACAAGATGTTAATGAGACCTGTTATAATATATGGTTTGGAGACTGGCACAGACAAAAAGAACGCAGAGCTGGAAGTAGCAGAGTTGAAGAAACTAAGATTTTGATTACGAGTGACCAGGATGGACAAGATTAGAAATGACAGTTCAGGTTTAGAGATAAAGTTATTTGTGATAACGTTAAATTGGACAAAAGATGTTGAACACGGAACTGCCAGGCAGGAGGAAACAAGGAAGAGGAGAGTCATGGATGTAATGCAGGAAGACAGAGGGTTGCGTGACAGAGGAGAATGCTAGGGATAGGGTGAGATGGATGCAGATTTTTCACCTTTGCAACCCCTAAAGCAGGTGTGGGCAACTCCAGGCCTCAAGGGCCGGCGTCCTGCAGGTTTTAGATGTGTCCTTGATCCAACACAGCTGATTTAAATGGCTAAATTACCTCCTCAACATGTCTTGAAGTTGGTAATGAACTAATCATTTGATTC